>DWPQ01001354.1:0-12460 GCA_018251795.1 Perichares adela | reverse complement strand
GATCTGAGTCACTTCTAACCTGGAATGGCAATTGACACGATAATTTATACCAGTATCGTATATTCTGTCATATTATTCGGTGAAGCGAAATTTTTTGATCCTTTTTTACGAAAAGCGGTTGGGTCAGTATGGATCAGTATATTTTTTACACAGTTTAAAATTTTTAAAGACAAGAAAAAATTGTGCATACACCGCACAATTTTTTTAAAAATTATATGCACTACAAATTTATCAAAATAAACGTAACGCACACTACCATACACGTACACCTATACTTGATGTCCGTATACTCTTTCTTTTTGGTGTGATTTAATATGGACATGACATTGGCGGTTACCAAAAAGTTACGTGTGGTGTATTCAGGGATATTATTAAGTAGAACAAGTTATGGTCCTATTGCGACCAATACAATGACAATCAAAATTTAATTGGTCATGAAAGTTACATTAAAGTTATTGTGTTAAAAATAGTGTTTCCAGTTTACTGAAAACTGGTTGCGTAACGTTTTTAAGAAGTTTAGTTTCATGAACTAAATGTAATGCTTATAATTCTATGAGTATGTTTAATATGTCTACTTGTTAAATAATCCGGAAAACCAAAATTCGTAAATTGATTATTTATCTAACTTGCAGAATTTAAAAGTGGCCTGCTAAAGGTGGCACACGTGGCAATGAGCTGAGCATTATAACTACATGAAGGGTCTTTAATGGCTACCATGCCTCATTAACGGTGTCGAACACCCTTCAACCAGTTGCATTCCAATAGCAGAATCGCACAAAGTGGAACCAGTTGAGAGGCATATCGAGAAGTGGGCCTCAAAAGACTGGTGAATGAACGTTCCTTCAATTCATGTACACAGTGAGGAACTATAAAACTACTATTTGCGAAACCTGACTTAAAAGATTTCCCGTTCATCATTATAAGCTTTTTAAAAAGTCATGGATTCAAAAATACAAATCGATCGATATACGACAAAAAAGAAATATATTATTCCGTTATTAAATTGCTAGTAAGCCAATAGCGTAAAATATCTTTAGTGGTCAATAAAATATCAATTTATCGGATAACAATTCATTGAAAATAACATCATAAAGATTACACCGTTCCATTTGATAATATTCAAACGTTTGTCGCATAAATTTGATCTTTGGGCGTAGCAAACTACGGCGGGAACTATAATTATTCTCATCAACGATAATTTAATAATATTATTGTTTAAAAACGAGTTTAATTACAAAGATGTAGTAATGTAGATTGATGAGTTTTAACATTCATATTTATATTTTAAGTCAGGAATATGTTAGAGCAGTACTGTATTTAATAACATTCTACTGTCATCTCATCTTATTAAAGAATCCAATAATAAGACAGGGTGTTATTTCAGATTCTTTTCAGTACGCCAGTAAACACCACATGAACCGTTATCATTAAACCGTGCTTATCACTAAACGGATATAATCACATCTATTTCATTAAGTGACAGAACACCTTACAAGATTACAAACTGATAGAAATTACGCAAATTTTCTCAATCGTATTGTTACTGAACAAACTTCCAGATTAACTTATGACACGCCAAATGACCTTGAATATTAATATCCGTTATACACGGTGTCCGGTCACCGGTGTCGGATACCTTGGGGGTGTAAAATATGGCAATTTTTATCGACAAATTATTAACTGATATTGACAGAACAAACTGTAATTGTAATCAATGAATTTTGTTTACTTTGTCTTTTTCTCTTCTAGGATTAGAAAAAGTACCTTGTTTAAATCTTCATAACATCTAAACTAACTAACTTAGGACTTAGATGTAAGATTTATTTTAAAGCAGATACTCTGAAGTATTGATTAGAATACAAAAAAGTATCTTGACAGTTTGGATTTTACGAAAAAGCCAGCAATGTAAAAAACTATTTGATTTTTGTTGTTTTATGTTTCATTAATTTCATTTGTTGTTTTCTGAACCGTAAATTGAATATAATTGAGCATTGATTGATTGTGCACATTATCAGCTATCAAATGAGACATTTTTCGACTTTCTAGTGCGTGTACGACCATAGCAATGGCTAAATCAGTACAATGACCCGAACTTCGAGGTAAAAAAAACAAAATGGCTGCTATTTTACTATGGACGAGAGCAAACGTAAATGGGAGAGTGTTTTGTCGATAAAATTTACCATATTTTAACCCCCCGAAGTTTCCGACACCGGTGACCGGACAACCCGTATGGATATTCAAGATGGATACTCATCATTCTGAATTTAAGATAATAATTCCGTGTTTAATTAAAATTATTAGCTTTATCATTGCAATTATTATTAAATAATTATTTTACAAAAAAAAAGAATATTGTAAAATTACACCTGCATAATTGCAGGAAAATTAATTACATTATAAATTAATTAATTACTATATACGTCTGGATATAGTTCAATAATTTGGCCGTAATTAATGTATAAATAACCTGAAATCAGAACCATTGTCTCGACAAAAGTATATTGTGTAATAATGACTAATTGTAACCCGACCAATTACAAACGCGGCAATCATTAAATCTGAAAAAAATATTTGTGAGTATAAAATTACACAACATTCCAATGATACTTAGTAATGAATTAGTATAAGTAAAAAAAAATCTGTTGAGTCACCAACGAGCCAAAAGAAACAGACCAGTGATAGGAAAATTCTTTGTATGCAAAGCGAAATACATGAATTGGAATTCGGCCAAGTATATTCAGAGCCACTGTGGAAAATACTGCATGAATAGACTGAAGAACACTTGACGATCCTACGTAGATAGCGCAGTCTATTCTTAATTGACTTCAGTGCTATCTGCATTAGGGATCAACCAATTTATGTTAGCCATTTTTAGATTTGAGGAAGATAGTTTGTATGATTTTAATTGTGTGCTGTATTTATACTTGCATTTTGCAACTATAATACAGTTCAACATATTTATGTTGTAATGTATTTTTGTGTCATTTATTTATTTTTTAATTATAAGATTCATCAACGAATTTCCAGTTGATTGTCGGAATATTGAACGAAGTTGTAGTATCATTAGAAGTGGCATCGTGAATAAAAAAGATAGAGATCAACTACTGAATTAATGAATTCATTAAACGTCACCATTTAACGTTACGATTTGTAATGCACATTGTGTATGTGTAATCAAGGGTTCATTGACTCTTATCAAGAATAGATCAACATTCTAGTTTCTAATATCAAACGTCCCTAAAATAGACAGATTTGTATGTAAGTACGGCATTTCAAATATTATAAGAACGAAATTGTTTTCAAATATAATTTACTTAGATGATCTCCATAGTATATCACATAATTAAACACCTTATAAGGCTCTCTATAACACATCCAAGGAAACTATTTCGTTATAATTAAATTATATATGAATACCTATAAAAATACTCTGTTGAGTGTTAGTATGTTTAAAAAATTATTGAATATTATAATTATTTAATTTATGTAAACTTAAACAAGACAGACTTACCTAAAAGTATTGTAGCTACGGCTGTATAACTACGAGTATATATTTATGTTTATTAATTTTATCTAGAAATAGATTCAATTATTTTACTTTTTGAGACGGATTCTGCGACTAAACTCTAGACTAAAATCGTTAAACGCAAATAATAAACATTTTTCTTTACTATGTACAATGATTCAGTAGTTTCTTATCATAAGAACAAATTGGAGTTCGAAGTTTTTTCAACGAATCTCTTTAGTATATTAATTGTTTTTATATATCTTTGCCAGTCTTTTAATCAGTATTTACAATGTTTTGTGGTGCGATATGTTTGATTTCACTCGTGCAGGTTTCATCTGGTGCCACCGTCTCCGGATGTTGAAGTGCAGTGAAAACAAACGGATGGCTAACCCTCATACAAGCTTTTCTTCTGTGAACTTGACAGGCTTCTTTGAGACCTCCACCGTATTATCTGATTTTGCTACATTTTCTACTCTAACTGTCGCATCATTATTATTATCATTATCTTTTTTTGATTCTGTTAGAGTTATTTTTGTTTCTTTGTTTGCAGATTTAACGCCATTATTGTTATCCATAAGTGGTTTTAATGGTAAATTCAAATCTGATTTCTTCGTAGCTACAGTTTGTGATGGATATGATGGTCGATTCTCTGTACTATTCTTGTTCTGCATTTGTGGATAATGATGTAATATTGCTGTCGTATTGAATGTTATTTTACCATACTTCACGTACTCAGCAGGTCGCTCATTTTTGTCACTTGTACTAGGGTCCGTTTTATAGTCCATACTATCACTAGCTACATTCCTTAACCTAACATTTGTAATTGGAGTTTCCGCAGAGATTCCTTCAATTACGTCCTTTGTATCCTCTAAAATATCTAATGCAACTTTTCTACTTTTTTTTACACTCTCCATATACTTATTATAGAGATTCATATCAGTAGTAATATTTTGTTTTAATGGCAAAGAATTTGGCAATTTTTTCTGAGGTTTCTCCTCAGCCATGTATCACAATTGTTTTGGATTATAGCTTTGGCTTTTGTGATCAACGGATTCTGATTTTGCCGCGGCGTTTTCACGCGCGGCGTGTGTTAGCTATGTTTGAGATTGCACCATTGATATGCTTGTGGTCTCGGTAACAATAGTGGGGGCCGCAAATTCTTCTCCAGTAGAATCATAGATTGGCAACTCGCAACACATTATACACTTAAGAAACTTAGGTACTTCCACGTAAAAAGCCGGCGGGATCGGTATCAAAGGTGACGTCGAAGCCTTATAATATAAATAATCTGGGTTATCTCTGTACTTTTCGTCCGCCGATCGTTCCAGCAACGGAATACCAGATAAGAACAGAATTATAGCCGTTGTGAACAAAGGTGATAACACTGCAATATATTCAATACCTTCAATAATATTCAAGGCTATAATGAAGATACCCCACCACAAAACTATTTCTCCGAAATAGTTAGGGTGTCTGGAGAGGGCCCACAATCCATCATTGCACCATTTCCCTTGGTTCGCGGGTTCTTGACGAAATGCAAACTTTTGAAGATCAGCATATGTCTCAATCAGTAAACCAATAACGAAGACACCTGCTCCAGCGGAGTCCAATGTCGTCATGGTTTTAGGCGACTTTGGATAGGAATGATGCGGTGAATTGATGATGATTACTGGAAGACTAACAACGTACACCCAAACGGCTTGAAATGTGTAAAACACAGCGAATCTCAGGGTGTTGCTCTTCCGATCTTCAAATTGCTTGTCCCTGCCGATATGGTAAATTCTGTATATGAGATACCCGGATAGTCGCAGACCCCACACGCACACGAATGCCGTGACCATAAGCTGTCTACTGTCATAGTTTTTGAGGGTGCTTGCACCTTGGCCTAGGAAGAATGTTAATAAAGCTATAATGATAAAGTTGGCACCTCCTGTGAAGTCTGTGACTTTATCGCTCTGGGAAAGTGAGGCTATGGTGAAGAAGAGAATCTGCATGGCGACAGTCACCATAGCGCTCACCGCGAAGTTGTTCCTATCTATGAAGGGCTCCATCGTTCACAGCTTGACACTAAATACTTGAGAACTTAGCATCAGGGAATACTGCCATCGATTCGCATGTGCCGCATTGGCGCATTTTAACACTTATGTGTATCTCGTTAAGGTCCTCGCGGTAGGATTCACGTGGTTCCCGTTTTGCGTGGGGAATCGTTTAGAATGGGTCTTATTTATTTTGTTTTGGGGTTACGGTTCGCGAATAACACGGTGGGTGTATATTTTTTGTATGAAGCGTGGCACTGTAAGCTTGGCCGCACGGAAGCTTGCTACTAAAATAGCTTTGACGTTTTCGCTGCGCGTGTGCGGTGTGCGGAGATTCCCCGCGCATGCGTACAGTGTGCGCAGAACTTACGCGACCTCTATAAAAATAGAAGAACTTACAAGTTGCAATATTTTATTTTCCTTTTCTTATGGTTGTAACAAGATTGACAGACTATACAATACAATAGCTATACCATGACGCATTAACAAAGTTAGTTGTCGATTTATAGCCAAGGCAAACGAATATTCATGTTAATGGGAAATTATCTTTTGCTTGATAATACCACTAAAATACACTGCTGGTCAATCCCTGTTCATATTTACGCAGGCCTAGCGAAGCATCACCATGACGTTGCAGCGTGGATTGCTGTAGGTCGAATTAAAATACTTAACTATGATTGTTGTCAGACACGATAACCTGCACAATATGGCGTGCGTAGAAGTCATGTACGCATCGATAATTTTTAGTTATTTGCGTATTAAAAATTAAATATGACTTGCTCTGGCTAAGGAAAACATCATGAGGAAACCTGTATTCTGTAGTTCTCCATAATGTTGCCAGCTCCTACTGTGAGAAGAAACCAGTAGTTTAACAATTATGGGTTATGATGTATGTACCTACTCCTTATGTTAACTACTGTACTGGTACTCAGACAATATCTGTAGTCCATCTGATATGATACCTAATGACCAAACTTCAAAGACTGATGTTGAAACTAAATAACAATTACCACGTAACAGCGATATTGATTTCGTGTCAAGTAAATCACTTTAAATGCATTAAATGATATAAAAACTGTTTACATAACATAGAAGAGAAACTAGGATGTGTAGTATCATTCAAGCATTAATGCCGCATTAACGAACACACTGACAGTGGTCGTTGTACTGTTCAAATTGTTAATGAAGGAAATATCGATATGTCGCCTTGTTATTTACAAGCGACACGATATTACAAGCATTTAAGTTAGGCGATTAATAAGCAGACGGGCGGTATGTTAATTAATTGGTCGACGGCGCCCATGAAGGTCCTTTTTCGTTTTATAGCTTGTGTATATTGTTGACAAGATTACTTTTCTGTGAAAATAACAATATAATGTCAACTTGTGGCTTATAAATATATAAAAGTATAATTGTTTTTCATGTGAAACATCATTTTCGTTAATACCTAATTTCACGAGACATTACAAACACGAAAAACTAATAATTGAACGTATACCATTACAACGTGTTCAGCCGCGGTCGCACGGGGTTACGTGGCGTTACGTTTAACGCTGTTAATTTATGGACATAATGTTTATCAAGTTTAGAAACATATACGCTGATGGCACGCGTCTCACTTCTGACTTTCGATTTCGCTGAATTTGCTTTGTTATTTATTAATAGTTGTATAATTCAGCCTTATCATAACATTGAATTGCAATTTACAATAGATAACATAATGTGTTTTTTTATTATAATGGTGTGGTTATTGTACAGTAAAAAAAACTTGGCTGAAGAATAAAAATACAGAAGCCGATGAAAAAAAAGCAAGCCTTTTTTGTTTTTAGAGAAGAAATCTTTGAAAAAACAATCTAAACAAGTCTAACTTTTCCTTAAATAGGCTACATTTAAATAGGAGACTGTGATCTCACGTGAATGGATCAGTACCTCTTCTGCACAACGCTATATGGCCTTACCCCTGGAGCTATAAATATCCCTTGACATTATTTGAAATTTTAGATTCTGTCGTGTATTATTGGCCTTACGAGACAAATAGATATACATGTCATAAATATGTACGTGTGGCACATGGCGTGCATTACTCGAGTGGTTAATAACGAAAGACGTGGACTAAATTACGATAAAAAGAAAATATTTAAACCGAAAATCAAACAGTTTTTACTTTACTGAACATTCCCCAGCTTCTTGTTTTTTTCCATTGTAGTTTACCTAAATAGATAAGATGTTTAACGATCATAATTTCGGAAAACCTACTTTTAAGGAAAGCAGTGAACCTGTACATTGAACGCTCTAAAGCAACATATAATACAAAGTCAGTAACATTTAATTAAAAAGACATGCACGAATTTCGTTATTCGGCCTGAAGAATTGAATACACCTAACAGAAATGTTTAAAAATACTTACGTCGTATTAAGCCCGGGATCAATCTGGTTAGCATCAATATACATTGTAGCCATATCAGCGACAATTCGCCGGAACTCTGCCTCGACTTGGAGGAAGCCTTCCAAGGTGACGCCTCCAAGGTTAAGTGTGATTGTGGAGTGTGGGAAGCCGATAGGCTGAACCTCTGGTTCTAATACTCTGTCGTCTGGTAACGGATCTAGAATAGTAACGGAGATTGTTATGTTAAATAAAGACGCTTTTAAACATGTGTGTGTTCATGCTCACACCTAGGCTGTGTCAATTTGTTGAGCATACTTCTGAGCATTCATATCGGCTGTTTTTCCTAAATCACCACCTTTGGGCGGCTTTATCATTCTAGCATTAGAATTTTAAACTTATGCTGCGAATTCGTGAGCCTGTGGTTATATCGCATACAACATGAACTTTAACTGTTACGTTATCTGATGGTTTTCTATTAATTTGTGACGTTCTCTCCGTGCATTGTCGATGTTACCTTAAGCTATGAAATTGGTTAGGGATATCGATATAGAACACAAAAATCGTAAGGCCCCGTTAAAGATAAAAACGGACCGGAATTTTCAACTAACCGCTCCACCAATCACATCGTTGTGAAGTACAGTTCAGAACTCTATTACTAAGCAATAATTTAAATCAAATGTCAAGTTCAAGTCAAATGAAGAAGTAACGAACTTACTTATCATCTTAATGCTGAAACTGAACCCGCGGAACCGATTAAGACCCAATTTGGAGTCGAATCTGATGAACATGCGGTTCACGTCGAGGAAACGGAAAGCACGAGGCGTATTGAGGCTGTATGACAGAAGGAAGCCGTCGCTTCCGGAGGAATCCACGCGACCTTTACAGAGAAAACAGGTTATGGCAATCTCGTCTTAGTTATTGGTCATCTTTATACCTTTGCAGATCGGATATAATTTTAAACATATCTTTATCGATAATAATTTTAACTTCAACAAGTATTTTACGTGACAAAAATTATGTAAGTGTAAAGAATTATATCGTATTGCACGGACCACTTGCAGTTGTATCATCATTAAATATTTCGTAAAAAATTGTCGGCTATAAATTCTCAGCTAATCCGTGATAATATTTTTACTAAACAAAAATATAAATTGACGTATTACTGTCTTGGCTATTATCACTTACTAAATAATAGATTTAATTACCTGGTTTAACCATCACATAGTCTCCAGCGATGCTATTCAAAGCGAAGTCGGTAATGTTGAACTCAATACCTTTGCCCTCGCCTTCTAGGATCCAGTCTATAACGGCGTTCGTTGGGTATGGTTGGGGATAGTTTGGCGAGGTCAACACTACTGGGGTATCTAGGTTTAAAGTGATTCTGATCGGTTCTGCAGATGTTTTCTCCAACTCATTAATTGCAAAAATATCAAGTTCACCTTCTAATGGTTCTATTAGATGTTCCTGAGCTATAGGACTAGCGCTTGAAATACTTGATGATTCAACATCATTATCTAGGTCTTTAGGTCCCTCATTTGCATCCAAAGCGTCATCAACATATTGAATCAATTTAGAATGCTCTGATTTAATTTCAGCAGGTGCATCAATATTTAGTATGTCTGATATTGGCAATGTAGGTTCAACTGCGTCTGCTTCAACTTCTTGTATTTCATCCATTTCATCATCATCAACATTCTCTTCTGGGAGTTCCTTAAACAACTTAAACAGGTCTTTGTCATCAATAACTTCATAGTCATCTTCATCGTCTTCGGTCTCTTGCGCCATATCCGCTAATTTGGTATCAAGTTCATCAAATCCAGGCAAGTTGTCTTTGCTTATATTTGCATCAGTAACATCATCTTTTAGTTTCATCCAGGTATCACGAAGATGATTTAAGTCTTCTTTCAAATCATTGTAAGCTTTAGCTACAGTATCTTCGTCAGTATTATATTTATCAGTAGGAATACTTAACTTGCTGTCCAAGCTATCGTCAGCATTTTCTTCAAAATTCTCATCATTTACTTCGGCGCCTTCAATTGAAGTCGACCTAGATGATGACTCCAACTTTTCGTCATCATGTTCATCTTCATCAAAATATTCATCAGTGTCATCTGATACCGCTTTTGTAGATGAGACAAATTGATCGATATTTAATTTCTGGCTACTATCCGAATCGCCAAGTTTATCTTCTGCAAATTCACCGTCGTTATCTGTTTCATTGAAAAATCTGTCTATCTCATCAAATACACTTTTCGTGTTTGATTCCTGAGTCTGATTAACAATAACAGATTTGTCGTTTGTTAATTCATTAGGAGCCTCTGTGTTCGGCACATCTTTAGTTATTTTATCTACAACAAGAGATTCGAAAGGTTCATCATCATCATCATCATCATTGGCAACATTTTCAACCACATCTTTCGAAGCCTCTTCTTCTAATAGCTCTTGATCATAGTTTTTTGTGTCGTCTAACATTTCGTTTGTGTCATCTAATAATTGATCGTCTTTCATTTCATTTGGTGTGTCATCTGTATCTTCATCAGATTCACCATCCAAGTCATTTGGTTGCAGGTCAATATCATCAATATTTTCATCGAATTCACCTGAATCATGTTTACCTTCCTTAACTTCTGACCGGTTATCCTCGATTTGATAATCATCGATGTCATCTAGCTTGTCATTTTCTTTATTTATTCTGTCATTGAGACCTGTAGTACTTGGACTATTTAACATATTTACTGGTTCGTCATACACATCGTCATAGATGATTTCTTCACTACCATCTTCATTAACTTGAAACTCGACAATATTAGATGGCATGGGGGACAGTTTGTCCTGGGTCTTTTCATCTTCATTAACATTCGGATATTGTTTTTCGTTCTCATCGCTGTAATACTCGTAATCCACCCATTTTTTCTCAGCATGCCCTGTGAACAAACATTTTCCAATTCTTTATATTGTTAATAGACAGTTTGATATATTTTTTAAGAACAACTTATACGAACCGATACCACAGTGCCAAAATAGAAGTGATTTAACTTAAAATGTGTTTCTTGGAAAGTTAAAGTATTATTGCGGCCACAGATATTTCAACTTAATTATAGTTTTTGACTAACAATAAAGATCTACATATTTACAAAACTCAACATTTGAAATGGGTCTATTCTATAGGTTTCATTAATTGATATATTTTTATTATTATTATTATTATTTATATCTTAATGTACTTTAAAGTTAATATATGATTTAAAAAAAAACATGTTTTTTTTATTAATTCGCTCTCATTCCAATAGTCCAATATGTGAACAAAAATACTCAAAGGTCATGGGATGAAAATAGAATTATTTTTTATTTTTTTGAGTTTTTCCAGGAGTTTCATTGTTTTACGAGATACATAAAAATAATGTTCTACAGAACATTGTCTTGATTTAGTCGCTGCTTTTCCGAACAGGACAAAGTCTGCCGAGTCTACTAATGCCTAATAAATGTTACTGTGGTACCTGAATCAAATATATTCACGTTAAAAGGAATTTAAAAAAATATATTAAAGAAAAAGAAAAACTTGACAAGTAACAGACAAGTAACATAAACACAAAATTGAACATTGTACTGATAGTTGCAATATTACAGTCAGTAGCAATCTCGAAGATGGATCTTTGCCTGAAATAGGTCTTTGTTTTAGTTACACGTGCTGTTCTCATACTAATACACGTACAGACATACACACATACGTTGTGTAACTTTCTTTTCGTTGTTACTGGCGCTCATCCAACTCAATAAAAAAATCGAAAATAAATGCCTCATATTATTGTAAATGTAAGAACTTAAGCATATATCCTTTTACTGACCGTGTTATGTTGAAGATTTTTATGTAAAAAGCTGATAAGCGAGCCAACAATCAGCTTGATGGTAACTGATCACCACTATCCATGACAACAAAACCGTCTGATAACAAAAATATCAAATTCCTCTCCGAATCGGTGGTAGAAGCAAAAGATTGACGTGCGTAAGTGTATACCTACATGAATAAATGATGTTGAATTTGAAATTGAATCAAATGAGTAATGCATGAGCAGTGATAGCCTAGTGGCTTGAACGTTATTCTCCCTAATGGGAGGTCGTGCGTTCGATCCAACGATTCGACCAATTATTTTCCAAGCGAGTTCTCCATAAAACAAAAAAAAGTTCTCGAATGGGTGCGAAGTCTGCTAACCCGCACTTGGCCAGCATGGTGGACTATGGCCTTAAACCCTCTCATTATGAGAGGAGACCCTAGTCCAGCAGTGGGACAATTATCGTTGAGATTGATACCTCTATAAACAAAGAGGATAAAGCAATACAAGTACGGAGCAGTGCATTGCTCAGCGCAGCGGAGTGCAATTAAGTACTGTACTGTATTGTACTGCATTGTACAATACAATACAGTACTTAATTGTACTCAATATCGACGTTAATATGCTTAACTAGCTGACCCCGCCAACGTTGTTTCGCCATTTTTCACATTTTCCATTATATCTTCGCTCCTAATAATGG
>DWPQ01001353.1:0-12466 GCA_018251795.1 Perichares adela | reverse complement strand
GACGACATCTTTTTTTTTGTTTTGGCTTCTATCGTGTCACTGAGACACAATGAATTCTGCCAATGTCAAGTGATTAAAGAGACACGTTATGTTTATAGTATTTCTTGCATATACCTTTAATATTCTTTGAGAACCGAATGGTACAGAAATTTACCTACAATTTACACCTAGATGCGTATTATGAGTCATATTTCACCCGAGCGGAGCCGGGTTTTCGTCTAGTTTCATATAAACTCCGACGTACAAATTATGAACCGCGGCGAAACATTGTCAGTGGTAGAGTTGACGCCGGCGTCACGTGCGAGTATTGTGCGCCGGCGCCGGCTGTGGCGGCGGGCGACGGGCGACGGGCGGCGGGCGGTGACCCCGCGACAGAATTAAACCGCGACCCACATGCGTACCACCACCGGCCCATCGACCCATCGACACTACATGGTGACCGAACCTTCAGACGGCACTCGTCCAATGTCCCCTCAAATCGTTAATTCACCATAAGGCAAACTGAGAGTCACAACGTGGTTCTCCAACTCGGAACTCGGAGGACGCTTTGAGAAACATCTCAACTCAACAGAAACATCACAACCACTCATCCCGTCCGTTGGGCGTCAACGTTGTTACGTATGTCAACGACTATTGAACGGATAGGATTGTTTGTTGGTCGGACAGTTTAGGGTCTTTAGTGCTTAGCGTCCTTGTCGTCAGTTCGAGGTTAGGTTTTTTAGAAATTATGTAATGAGGGTGCGTCCAGTAGTCGGTAGTACCTCTATACATGTTATAAATAGTGCTGCAACTGGAACTAATTTAGTAGTATAACAGTGGGCTGACTGATGTTCGTTTGCCTGCTCCATGTTAATGCGAGGGCGGTTCGACTGTTTGACGTTCATACGTTATGCGTAAGGTTTACTTATATACGACATTGGAATGTTTGGGGCCAATGTTTTAGAACATCCCAAGTGAACTGTAAAACATACAATAGACGTGCAGCGTCAGTGACCCTGGACCCGAACCGTGTGACCACCTACACCTACCAGTGCCACTGACTGGATTAACGCGAAGCTGATGAGTTGTTGCAGAGTGTGACTCTCCCCGCTAGGTCGTGGCACCGATGTTTAAAATGAACAATGACAGCGACCCAAAACTGTCGTTTAAGCTGTCTGTTAAGTGCACGGCGGACGGCCATAATCTGCTTGATGTCTGTCTGTCCGTCAGTCTCGAACGGTCTAATCTGGTAACGTTAGAATTGACACAAAGATGGGTAGCCCGACCATAAGAGTGATGAAACGTGCTCCAACATTAACAATTAATATTTCGTTGTACTAACTGTTGGTGTACAGTATATACTTACTATACTATAATGGAAAAAATACAGATTTTATTGAATGAAATATAAATTCAATTTCCGTTCAAATAACTTTCACTGACACTTAGGTGCAATATGCGCCTTCTTTAATCATATTGTTTACCAGGTAGGTAAAAAAGTAAGCTAACATTTATCTACAATACTATAAAAAATATTCGTCATTTCAAAACAGTTAATATTTTATGTAAAGTAAGTACAACTATTCACTTCAAAGTGAAAACAACATGACTGCCTATCGCCGACGGCGAACTTTACCTGAGAATCTTACGGCAGAAGAAATAGTAAACATCAAAATTGAGTAAAATGCAGGACATTGTATTTCACAACATTTTAATTTTAACTTTAATGTCTTACCCCCCTACAATAGATCGATAAAAAGTATCTCACTCCACGTACCTACATAATATCAGTTACAAATCTGTTGTACGATTTACGCGTGATACAGTTTGATACGGTCGGACCGCTTACCATCGCTTGTTAGTCGACCATTGACATAATCACAAAACAATGTTTCACTCCCTACTAGTACTACTAGTACTACTAGTATATCCATAACATGGGGCGGCTGTGTTTAAGTAGACTTTAGTTAATACTAGTGTAGCTGTAGTCGGTGACCCATCTCAGTTGCACATAATTTTGATTGCTTCGGTAGTGATGATTGGTTAATAATTAGTATCTGCGCGTTACACAAGTGCTCCGTTACGATACAATTCGACCGTCTCCAACAGCGCCGACGATATCGTAGTGTTACGTCCAAACGTGCCGGTTTGCGGTTTGCCTTTTGGACCTAACTCTTTACGTAACGCACGGCGCGGCGGCGGTCCGGCCGACATGATAGTGCCATATCTAAAATACACGGAGGCAGATGTCGTGCGGTACTAAACGTTGATTCGCCGACCCATTAACTGGTTACAGGTCATGTAACCGGCTTAAATAATATAATACGTAAACGACTAAACGCTGGACGTCCAATGTTTAATATTTGGTTCTCTATAGGCGCGCAGTAGTGAACGATCAAAGTAGTGTAACTAGTGAGTGCGGCAGGTGTCGGCGGTGTACACGCGGGTAGTTATCTCTCGATTGTATTGTAATCGTCCTCAAATTTCACTTTTCATGGTCATACTACGTAATACGACTTGCTATTTCGCTAAAACTCGAACTCTATAGAAAAATACTTGACCGTTAAAATAAATATTTCTCGTTTTAGATTTTGTTGAATGTAGCTGTAGCCTAAGTCTCCCCTTTGTAGTAATGTATGGTTCAGTACCCGAAAATCTGTATAATATCCAATAAATTACTAATATATTTGTAAGTTGTTATTTATTTATGCCGTAAAACCATTTTACTAGACAAATACAAAATTATAGGTTATGGGTACATACAGGGTACAGGTAGCCTTGACTATATATGCTTATTATCGTTTCGCAGAGCTTCAAATGACAAAATCAAATAATTTAACAGGACCATTCCACTGACAGTCTCACAAATTGTATTTATATCAAACAGCTGGTCAGACAGACAGATATATAGATAGTACAAAGGTACAGGTCAGCTGACATTATCGTGAGGAAGGCTTGTTTTCGTGTGTCCTGCGATGACGCGCAGATCATCTGAACCCCAGAGTTAAGTTGTCGTGCAGTCTGCAATTTTCTTGTGACCCAAAAGCTTACAAAACGTCACTTTCATTTGGCGCAGCCTCGCGAGACAGCACTCGCGCACCGGTTAGTTAGTACCTACTCGACAGCAATTAAGCAATAAATCCGTAACGAGGTAATGTTGCCTGCAATTACACTTTATTAAAATAAATATGTACCGAGGGTACTTCACTATCGACCGTGGACCTGGGGACTGTTAACTGCAACAAGTGTATCTTACTGATTGATAGTCACTGTAAGGAAACTGATACTGGGCCGACGTGACAACGGCTATTTAACTTGAGAGAAATCAAACAACCACAGCGCTGGGTGTTAAGGACTTCATCCGCCCTTGAGCCCGCACCGACCTCCCCTGTACGTAGTGCACCTTACTGAACAACCAACGAGGTTATGTTCCAAATGTTAAGGCCGTAGTCTCCCACGCTGGCCAAGTGTGCGTTAGGCAGACTTCACACACGTTTGAGAACATTATGTAGAACTCTTGGATGTGCAGGTTTACTCACGGTGAAAACCTTCATCTAAGCAAGCGATAATTAATTTTAAAATGGACATAAATTAGAAAATGATTAAATATATCCCGTTCGGGAGACCAGCGTTTAAGCCACCAGGATATCACTGCTCACACTCTAATGTTGACATACAATTATTATTATATTGTATTCCACGATGATTGTACTTTGAAATCATATGTTTTTTTTTGTAGTTTTTTTGTCATTAGAAGTCAAATGGCAAAGTTTTAACTGTACATGATTAATAACTAGTACGAACTACTCATAGATATGAATCGTCTGTTTATGTGCGGATCAGGTTGGAACGCTTAGACCTTGATACGACTGAAACAAACCCCTTCATACCCTTGGTGAAATGTTACCATGACATTCAACAGAACAATAGTGCAGCAAATGTTATGGAGATTAAAAAATTAAGTTATGAACTCAACTTCTGCCTAATGAGGTAGTTCAATGATCAGGTCCGCTGCAACACGTCACGGGTGGTGTGTGGTGTGTGCACCAGCGCCGCAGTACAGAGGTCGTCGTCTTGTTACTGACAATGCGCCATTATACTGACTGCTGCAGACGACACCTGCCGCTCCCCATGAAATGTTTTATTTGGGTTCCTTCATAATTACATGCGTCTAGAAAGGTCACTAATAAATACTTCGCCCAATCTCTTAAGTTAAAATAACTTTAATTAAGTTATACACCTGATTATTGTTCAAATCATATTGACACTATCCAAACAATGACCTTTGCTAGCAATAAATACAATTTGTTACTTTAAATAGTCGCCTATTTCAAGCCGCTGTACGTTTAACATAACTGTAACTACGACTACTAGTACCTACGTATCTGCGCTACAAAACATAGTAGACCACTCGCACTCGACGCAACATATATTCCTGCACTCCTCTATGTACTCTAGTCTGTAGAACACTGTTTTGGCTAATAATTTGTCAACTAAAGTTTTCGGATATATTGAAGAGATCCATGGTTCCCTTGTTCTTACTTTCCATTGAGAAGTTATAACGTAACCCTTGGTTACATACAAGCTATGTACGGACTAAATGTTCCGTTGCTACGTAGGTACTAATATGTCGTATTCCTGAAAGGCACAAACTCGGGATCGTACATTCCCGTTGTTTCTCGGAACTCTCGGAATCTAGAGGTGTTTGGCTGCACGTTCATCTTTTATAGTTGCGAATTCCGTCCTAATCTTAACGAATTTCTTAACACGGCACAAAGGAAAGCTCCGATGACCTCGATAATTACCGAACGGATTTTGATCATATTTGAAAGCTTCATATTGGTTTATTTTGCTATTGGAAATACACGCTACGTCAGCGCATGTACCCCGGGATTAAGCTTACGTCGATTTTAGACAAAATTACAGTTATCACTGATTCTGTTTGATTCGCCTGTCCTCTACTCACTTCATTGGAGCGTCAAAGCGAATCGATGCTGGCATTTAAAATATATTCATGCGTGTACTACAATAGATAATAATCGTCACCTTAAAACACCAGTATCTTGGCCACCTTTATAACAATCCCTAATAATCCCTATACCGAACCGCATATGAACAGCGTCGCGTCGTAGGATACGCTCTGGGACTACACAATTACGAGTAATGGTTGAGCCGTAGACTCTTCATACCTTCCGAAGTACTTTTACCACCTGCTTTCTGACCGAGTCCGGCACTCGATCATAGATATTTCATTGTTCTTAAGACGTCGCACTTCGCAATACAATTAACTGATTGTAAACTTCAAGTCTCGTTTTATTGTGATCGATAATGTGCTAGAAACGAACCTCTTGCCGCGACTGATTGCATCAGATACTTTCAAAACAATTGTACGATAAATATTTCAACAAAAATTACTTCTATGGTTTGCTCATATCAGTAACGTTACTTCACCCGTTGCCGTCCATACTTAATACCTCGTCACATTATGAACGTTCCGATACTGTCGGAGGCATATCTTTTTCCGCAACCAGCCATTACTCATTGCTGCACGTGACACTTGCCGGTCGCCGCGTCGCCGAACGACCGCAACTCTTTGTTCAGGTTAATCCCACTTCGGCAAATACCTTCCGATTTCACCTTTAAAAATGCATTAGATCGACACCGAACCGGTCAGGACAGAGGCATTGCAGTCAACGTTAATAGGTGACATAAATTTAGAAAACAAAACAGGTTATAGCTTGCTAAAGTTGGTAATATGTTAAATACTTTCGTATACAGTGTTTGGTGTATGGTACTCAACGGTTCCTAAAGGCATCCCTCCCTACTCGTGGTGCACCCTACTGAATATCGCCTACTGATTACCGCCTGTTCAATGAACCGTGAAATTTTTTGACACATATTTTGGGTGCAGGACTGATCCTGCACTCCTTGCTCCTGAGAGCAAGCTAAAAAAGGGTTTTTAGATTCTTCTTTGACCAACAACGAGTCTGTGACGCCTTTGGTGCTACGGTTACTCGAGGGGTCGACCGATTACCTACCGTAGCTCCTTTAGTCGAATATGGTTTCTGGATATCGTTTACGTAAATAGTCCTATTTCAGTTCCGTAATTTTCGTGATTAGTGAGCGGCGTTCGGTCGTATACGTGGATAGTGCAGGGCGTCCTCGAAACGGTGCCGCGTCACTGCGCGCTCTTTGTTCGGCCCCGACTCTCCGAGCGAGCACGAGCTCGGCTCATGCCGCCGATAACGCATCTTAACTGGCAGCCGATAGTGGCGATAAGCCCCCGCTTCCTACGACTTGATCATGTATACGATGAACGCGCCGATTGACGGAACTAACGCAGGTGGCTGTTAATGAAACTGCACACACGTGCACGTTTTTATCAACTTGTGCTAACGTCCAGGGGGACGGTGAGAGGCACGGCAGATGTCGATGGCGGCTCTCTCCTCACCATTCGACCATAAGATACGGTAATCACATTCTGAATTCTGTTTTAAGAATACACATGTGTTGAACTGCGAAGCATCTCCGCTGCAACTGAAATTCGTTTAAAACCTCGTTAGAATTGAATTCAGTAAGATGGCTGTGGTCAGTAAAGTAGGTCACCTTTTGGAAAGCTGTACCACGTAATCAACGTCGCTACAACCCAAAAGTAAGCCATGTACTTTTGCAGTGGTTTTTTAACTTCCCGCTTACAAAATTGAAAACTGAATTCAGTGCGATTTCGACAAACTCGACCTTTTGACTGATATCAACGTTTTACGGTGTAACATTGTTGTTTGAGAGAGAGAGCCGACTACACTTGTCTGGTAATTGTAGGGTACAAATAAACTATGATGATGATGATTGAGTAATTGTTCTGCAAGATTGGTTATCCACTCCATCTTTTCTTATCCTAGAGTTTTGGATACTCTATGCCATAAGTAACGTTCCGGCAAGAATTAATATTTAATGGAATTAATATTTAAAACCTTCAAACTGTACGATGTCACACTTTGAAAAAGTTGTCCAACCGCACGAGGCGAGGTTCTATCTGTGTCCAACCTTGGTCCGCTCGATAGCAACACGTCATGCGATTGATAACACATCTCGATAGACGGACGCGTTCGAGCATCTTAGTAAACTACTTACGACAATGCCGCTTCTGGCCAATGAACTTAACTGAACACTTGATAATATGCAGCAGGTATGTTCATAGCGTATTTAAACAACCCACTCCAACAATGTGAAATGATTTTGTAGACTAATGAACCGATGAGAGGAACAAAAATGTATTTGTAACTGACCAAGAACACGTCGCTTCGTCTCGGGAATCGGACTTGTTCAGTATCAGCATCGATGATCAATAAGTGAAACTCAAATACAATAGTGACGTAATAGTAATGTCAGATAAGGAGAGGAAGAGTGTTCCTCTGATGAACGACATAATATGGAAAGGCATTTTTTGTACAAGGAAGTAGAGCTAACAAAATGTCAAAGGATAGATTTTCATAGGAAAGGAGACGTACATCGTAACCTTCAAATGAAAACTTGAACCGTTCCTTTAAATGTGGCGGTGACGTTGGATTTACGTGCAAGGTACTTAATATTAAGGAGTCATTTAGCAGCAATACTGTAGGTAGGATCTGGGTTCCTTGCTGCCAAAGTAAAGTGAAATAGATTCGTTTTTGAATATCTAAACCGGGTAAATTACCTAAGTATTGTACACGTAATTATAATTGTTAGCTTTTGACTGGACGGACTGATTTGTTCCGGAAACTTAATCAAGTTTCAAGGACACACTTGAAAAAAATTCTTGTTTTCACTACACCCTTTAAAAGTACGAACCATATTTGAAATTTAATTGAGACATTGCTGTCGTTACGGGTTTTGGCAGTACTCACAAGTTAAGAATTAGTTCCATTACAGAAATATTGCGGGGAATAATATCTTCATTACTCGATCACGTTAATTAACCTCGTTCTTATATTAAAAATAAATAATTCAAATGCTGGTTCCATCGTAGTAAGAAACTGTAAAACACCGGGCGCATCTCAGCTGTATGGTGCACAAAACTCATTATCTCGTATGGTACGGTTTCGGCAGAGCTGGCCAAACTAGTACACTATCGATCTTTCTCGAACGTATAACACAAGTATCGCTATAGCTGTGAGCCCTCGTGGCAGTGTCGGGGCGCGGCTTGCGGCTGCGGCTCGGCCGTGCGGCCCGTGTCCACTACAGACTACAGCTCGCTTTGCGCTATCCGCTCTGCCATGAACGTTCTCGAAATTCTCGATTAACGTTGCTTCCGAGCTCCGTGATCTCAAAGGAGATTGTAATACGTTGGAGCAGAGGCTATAGGTTGGACTGGTCGTAACGTACGTACGGCGGAACATATACATATTTTATGTCAGCAGTATAACTTTCTGTGTCTATAATATTTCCTAAACATCATCTCAGAATAGAAGCGGGTACAATCCCTAACAGGCCCAACAGCCGTCCTAATGCTCAACACTAGGAATGCAATACAGTCTTTGTCTAACATCGTCGACGTGCATGCATATGATGACCTTGGAGAAAAATATCCTCGAATTACGGTCACGTCCGGAAAATAAAAATAATAGGATATCTCACGACTAGATACTGAAGCGGGAAAAAACAAAATTTTCGGGTCCCTCCAGAGGACTAGAGAAGTTTAATAAGCTAACGCCTATCCGCAGCATTAAAATAACCTGGTGCAAATATATGAGTTACAATTACTAACGTAAGCTAAGACATATTTGACAAATTCGAAAACAGTGATTGTTGAAGGTAGAGGGTCGATCGGTGAAGAACCATAGCGTAGCACATGTAGGAGTTGTGTGCGGCTCGGCTCTGGGACGAGTTATTGGTTCGCGGAGCTAACCGGAGAAGTGTTAGCTGAGCTGCCAAAATTTGTGCAACATGTTGTTGTCCAACATTGGCAAACTTGTATTGCTTAGTCGAGATACTGGGATTAGAAAGTGCCACTTTTTGCTGCAGTCGAGAGCTAGATTTATTCTGGTCTAGTTAGAAGGGATCGGGAACAAAAGATCGGCTATTGTCGACGATGCTCTAAAAAAGGTTAGATGTAATTGGTGCGCAATAATTACAGACTAGAACGAATCGCCTAAGACTAGTTTTAGCAATTTAATTCGCGTGACATTAACGCTCCATAGCTTTCAGGCGATTTCACTGCGCCGCTGAGATAAATTAAAGCCTAACTCGTTCGTATAGAAACTTCCTTTCGGCAAAAAACTCGGTATCACCATGAGACGCAATTATTTCGATTACATCGCTGAAATGGACCGCCGAGCTGACGGTACTCGCAATCTTTTTAACAATACTTACAAATCCGTTTTTTCTTAATTATCGAGAGGACGGATCCTATGAACGCAAATCAAAATGAACCGCCTGATTGGAGACGCGCTATGAAAGGCGAAACATGCGGTGGACTGCTTGAAAACCGCGCCACTGTGAATGGCACGTACCGTTATCATTTCAATGAGTGCTTCCCCATTCGAAACCTCACGTGTGCGGCTTCCGAATTTCGTGCTTTACAATTGTAGCTCGCAATCAAGAATACGTTTTTAAATTGAACCCAATTGAAGCGTGACAGAAGGCGGAACAATACCCTATTCGAATGATCGATATAAATACATATTGATTGATCACTAGAAGCGCGTTCTCAAGCGTCTCCATCTTGAGTAAGGGCCGCGAGTCACGCGAGAATTAAACGACTTGACGAGTGTCAGACTTATGACTTATTTTCAGTAGTGTTCAGACCAGTTCGGTATTCATACAATTTGAACGTATGATGTTGTATCGTAGACATTACGCTTATTTTGATCACCTGGACAATCTGTCGCCTGCAATGATTAAGAACTAAAATACTCGTTGAATGCCGGAAAATCAACTACTACGACAAAGAACTTATTAGCGGCCGAACTTAATAAATCATTTAGATTTTAGTGTACACGGTTTTGCCTTCATTTTTGTTCGCTTCCGGTAGCACCGTGAAATAATCGCAATAGAAGGACGGATCGAGTTGATATCGTGATATTCCAAACGCGACAATACCAACCAATACATTAGCGGAAACCGTTCCGTTTCGCGTAACTGCTTGTAACAGATAAACACTGTCAAAGCCTTTATTTTAAAGCTAATCCAACAAATTACCATTTCGTTATAACATATTCACGATAAACTGACGGATGTATCTCTATTAATCACAAAGCATCTTCTTTTACCAGTTATCGTTAACATTGGGTGTGCGAAGCGTAAGTTGCTCCATCCATCCCTGAGTAAGAACGAACCTATCATTCTTGTTCACTCTACGGAACGAAGGTTGAGGCAACGGTATGACGCCATATTCCTCTTGTTTGAACCTTCACCACCGAGTTTAATCGTGGGGATACTCGTGCATGGCGGTTAGGTTCTTTTTACTTTTCTCTGTCAATCTTCTGTAATTAATCGTGACTGGTTTTTAAGGTGGTTACGATGTTGGAGGGTCAAGCTAAGGGTCACCGCTTCATTCTCTATTGGCAATGGTTTGTTGACACATTTGGCAGCTCCAGTGTCCAAGGTTGGCCGTGACCACTGACCATCAACTCCGACTACTCGGTAGGCTTTACATTCATTGTTCACAACAGTAACAACGCATACTTATATATTTGCCACGCACTGTATAATCACTTGACGGTCGTGATTTTTATTTGCTATCTGGTAGAATAGCGCAACCGAGATAATGTAATTTATGAACAGTGCCTAAGCACTGGGAGCCGCGGAGAGGTTCAATACCACGTGTGAGGGCGTAGCGGCGACGCGGGCCTCCTGAACCATTAGTGATTAACGATGGCGTATGTTTGTTTACCGTTTATTTTGACACGAAAACACGAACATGTGCGGCTTATGGTTTCGCTCGTACAGTCGTAACGTAACCGCAGATATGAGTGGCGAGTGGCAGTCGTTAAGCAAGTTAGATGTGCTTATCGGCGGCTGCACGCGCCATCGCCACTCCGCATTGCCCTTGTAACGAAGCGTGTGGTAGGCAACTTTAATGAAAATATTGCTTGTTATCAGTCTGCTCGATTACCTCTCCCCCGCCCCGCGATCGTTGTTTGTGAAATAGTTATGGACATGATAGAAAAAAATAGAAACTGTGAATCGAGTGTTTCTCGTAAAGTATTCCGGTCGGAATCGTCGGAATGTTTTACTTTTTACAGTACAATTATTTCTGCAATCGATTAGAATTTCATGAGGAGCTTAAGCAATTGTGCGATGCTTTAGTTATTTTATAAATAACAAACTAATTGATCTGCGTTGCCTCTCCCGCCGACCGCTTTACAGACTTTCTAATCGGTAGCCGTAAATTAAATATCAGTGTAAAATATAGCGATACTCCCAAATAAAACAATTACATATCAACATTAAGTTATGGCAGGTGAAGTACAGACTTGACTAGCCGATTTAAACAAATACGCTTCTCAGACGGACGTTAAAAATATATTTGAGGCATTTTTACCTTGTGTTCCTTAGAAACTACCCTAAAAGTTAACAGAAAATGAAATTTAAATATTACTAATTTTTACTGGGAGTTGTGTGTCCTGGCGACATCGTCGGGGGTCGTGTGTGCGTGACATCGACTTTAGACTCGATCTCGATTCAAACGTGGAATGGCTCGTGGCTCGTGGCTCGTGGCCGACCGGATCACATACCACTGAGCATTACGTTACTGGTACTGATCAGTAGGAGAACTGACACCAAGTAATTAAACGATACAATACAGTTTCCATGTCGAGGGATAATGGCATCCGTTACGTACCAGGAAGCCAGCGCGCGGCGCGAGGGGCGCGTTCCCACTGTTGGTGCGATCGATATGCCCTCCCTGGCTCCTGCGGCCCCTGGGAGAAGGCACTTCACTTCAGTTCATTAATAAAAATAAATTCACACATACGGTTGGTTGCGGGTGGCGCGGACACAACTAATACTTATGTAACGCTGAACGCTTGCCTCCACCGGACGACGGTGCAGCGGTGTCATGGTGAACGTACTCAATATATTCACTATTAATAATAACAATAGTAACATGTTCTACTTGTCATCTCCAATCGCACAGTCGATAAGTATTTTTATGTCAATTAGATAAACGAGCCGCCTGATGGTAAGCGGTCACCACCGCACATGGACGTCCGGTACGACAGAGGCGACGCTAATGCGTTGCGGACATATAAGGAGGATCCGCTTATTACTGTCTCTCCGGCACTGCAACTGAAACATGTTGAGACATTTCACGGTCTATTCATGGAGGGCGCTAACGTTTGGGGCCAGGCAGGTCGATCGTTCTATATATATTACTAGCTGACCCCGCCAACGTTGTTTCGCCATTTTTCACATTTTCCATTATATCTTCACTCCTAATAATGGCAGCGTGATGTTATATAGCCTATAACCTTCCTCGATTAACGGACTATCTTACACCGAAAGAATT
>DWPQ01001352.1:0-12470 GCA_018251795.1 Perichares adela | reverse complement strand
TTATAGTTTGGAGATGGGAATTCTAGAGACTTACGGCGGTAACACCCAAGGAATTTGTGATAATTTGATGTCTGTATTATAAGTTCTTGACAACCCTTCGTCAGTTCTTTACAGTATAAATGAAAGTCTTACAATGTACGTATGTAAGGCTATGATGAAAGTATACCAGTCAAACAGTGCAAGCAGTTGAACAATTTGAAATACTGTTTCCGATGAAACTATGTCTCTAATTCTAAAAGTGCACGCCCCTCCAGTATCTTTACCCTCACATACACCAATTTAGACCAGTCTAGCAACTAGTTGGACTTTAAGTGCGTTAATGATTCGAGTTTATTTTAAAATTTCTGCGCGCACACAATCTAATTAATACAGTAATTATTGTCTTTTACACATTGAAATAACGTAATTTAGTGGAGGGGCGTTCACTTTTAGAATGAAAGATCTCTACTAGTACCCTCGCGTCGGTGGTTCATTAGAATTTTACTTTCAAATGTTTTGTTTTAAACTAGAATTATGTAATAGCTGTGCCCGCGGCTCTGCTTGCGTGGAAATCAATCTGTCGCAAAGTTTTCCGCGTGTCCCGCAAATTCCAATCGTGTGAGAATTCTATGATAAAAAAGTAGCCTATGTTACTTATGATTACATCAGCAATTTTTCAGTGAAAGTGCCGTCAAAGTTAGTCGAGCCGTTCCAGAGATTAGCCAAAACAGACAGACAAAAATTATAAAAAAAAAATCTTGGTGTATGTACCATGTATCAAACATATGCATT
Source organism: Perichares adela (assembly GCA_018251795.1). NCBI lineage: Eukaryota > Metazoa > Arthropoda > Insecta > Lepidoptera > Hesperiidae > Perichares > Perichares adela. Next base: position 11,699 of record DWPQ01001352.1, on the reverse strand, counting down.
TGGTATAAAGTGGTTGTTTTAATGTCACAAACAGACACTCCAATTTTATTTATTTGTATGGTGACCGTTGATGCTATTTGGTGACCCTGCTAATTGAGGAGTTTTTTTTTATTTTATGTCAACAGCCGACAAACAAGCAGACAGTCCATCTGATGGAAAATGGTCTTCGTCGCTCATGGACCTTCGTGACACCAAACCGACGCCGGAAGTAAACAAGAAGTATAGACAAGACGTAAACAGAAGATTACTGGCTTCCCAACACTGCATGTCGATTCTTCCGAACACGTCGAACCATTTGACGGTGGTTTCTAGAAGGATGATGAAGAGCCAAATAAAAAGCAAAGCAGATAAAACCGAACTACGATGCATGTGTCTTCTTCTTAGTCGTTTCCTCATGACTGAGGGTCGTGGCCAGTCACGTCAGTCTCGGCTACCACTTTTCTCCAGGCCTTCCTGTCTTGTGAAAGTTTTAAGGAGCCGTGCACGGTGGTGTTGCACGCTTTCGTTATTGCGTCAGTCCAGCGAGTAGGTAATATCACAAAGGTGTAATACGCGTAAATAAAGAGAGACAGTAGAGCGCCTCATTTGCTATCTCTATTTTTGACGGACATATTTTAGGCTGGCTCCGCTAATCTATACAACTAAATAAAATTGGAGTGTCTGTTTGTAATATTAAAAAAGTCGCGTTTTACTAAATGCATATGTATTTATTTATATGTATAACAAAAAAAAAAACACTTTTTTAATTGTCTGTCTCTCTGTCTATCTATCTGCCTGTTTGTTCTAGGTAATCGCTGGAATGGCTGGACCGATATTGACGAGACTTTCACTGTAATATAGTTGATGTAATAAGAATTAATTCTGCGCTAAAGTAGCTTAGGCTACTTTTTATCTTAGAAAACCCACGGGATTCGGGTTTAGACGGTGGAATTTTGCGACGCAATGAATTCCACTCGGGCAAGGCCGCGAGCACAGCTAGTCTTGTATAATAACTTTATGACTGGAATGCTTACGCCTTAGTCTTACCAGTGTGTAAGCATTCCATACTACTAGTGAGTAGTTCCCAATACATTAAAGTACAGGCCGCGTCCTAATTATTTACTGTCTATCAGTTTAAAACTGACACGAACAGTTGGGATATAAGCGCTTCACCTAACCTTTCCATGGTAAATACTACATATATTTTATATAATTCATGCAATATTTGTTACTCAAGATTACAAGACGAGCTCTGATCATCTTAGTAATAAATCATGGTAGTGAAGAATCGTTTTGCGTACATTGAATAATGGCATGAAAGTGAATTGAACTGCATAAATTCTAAATAGTCTTTCGTCACAGTATGCAATAGTAAACTTAAATGTAAATCTATAAATAGTTGTTTCGATCCTTATTTTAGTTGTTTTGAATTAAGGTATAACAATATTTTTATACCGTTTCTAACAACTTAGGTTCCAAAATAATTGTTTAATGTTATGTAACTAACTGCATTTTAACCTTTTAGCTTTAATATTTGTTTTATAGGTGCAGCTTAAAGGTTTCTAAATGGCTAAAAAATTATAATAAAATATATTTTTAGAGTTTTTTAATTACATTTTTATATGTAACAAAAGTAGGTACGTATATTAATAATGCATTCGCAAAATATATTACACAATGATATAAATTAGAATAGTATTTCGTTAACCACCTACATTACATAAATGTATGCTAAATTGCAAATTATATTATTCTTTCGGCAACAAACAATGAATGTTTTGTCTTTGTTCTTTTTGCTGTGCACTTTAAGTGAACCGCACATCCGATATAGCCTATTTGCTACGCTCATAACTTGTTCCTCGTTGCAAAACCGATGAAATTTAAGTACGTCTGACGGGTTTCCTACTCGTTCAGTATATTATTGAGGATAAGTTTAAACCAGATTGATGCGGTAAGTTGGCAAGCAGCTCGAATACAAAATATGAATGTACGAGAAGAAAGCCCGGCTTGGCTCGGGGATATGGGACATTTTATTGTACATGAAATTGCTTTGAGTCGTTTAATTAATCTTGGTTATCTAGTAACTGTTTATTTTTTGTGCCTGCTTAAATACAAAATGGCATATGTTGTAAAAACTATTGTATGTTATTTATTATATAGAAAGGTTTAGAAATATAATCATCATCAACCCATAATTGTCCCACTGCTGGGTTCAGATCTCGTCTCGCACTGAGAGGTTTTAGATTAGATGTACATAAATGTGTATAAATTTTACATATTGTTCATTATCTTAGAGTTTAATTGGCTTTCATTTCTAAAGTACTAAATCTCAATCATTTATTTTATAATACTAATAATAAACGCTAATACTATTATTATGTCGTCATAGAATTACGCCAAATCCCTGATGAATAATGGAATTTTCAACGCTATTCAATCCGCAGTACATTGAAACCCTCTTGAAGATATGTATCTCGTACATATAATTCAAGTACGGCTGTACTACGGCAATTACGGCATACATCTTTGATTTTTCATGTCAAAGGCAGGGATGCCGGCTGATGCTAGGTTGCATCTCTAAGTAGCCTGTGAACCAACCTTACAAATTAAATGTTGCAATTTAGTTCTTCGTATATTCTGTTTGACTTAGTCATATTATCTGTTGTTTTATACACACATATCACAGATACACACGATAACATTGAACACACAAAATATTAGCCGACTAGATTTGACCCCGAATTTCGACTTTATTCGGTGAGGTTACAAGTGCTTACAAATAGTAAATTTTCCGATTCCTTAAATATCCAAAAAAACTTCATAACATTTTTTCTTGGGTAATTTAAATAAATAAATGCGTGAAGCGAAATCTTTCAATCCCTTTTATGAAAATTGCGTGGAAGGAGGAGTATGAAATTTCGCACACTTATAGTTTATGTGTAGGAGAAGTGCAGAATGCTAATATTTTTCAATATTAATGCTTATAAAGTACATTAAATCAATAAATAAAACATTACACACACCAAGATACACCCACATGCATACTCGATATACGTATACTTACTCTTTTGACGTTTATTATGCAAATGAAAAAGGCGTTTATCATAAAGTTTTGTGAGTATTTTCAGTGATTTTATTGTATAAAAACTACATAATAATACACAGGTATTGAAAATTTATTTTTATGATTTATGATTGATTCAACCACCACACGATCACTAGTTAAAATAAATTTATGTCTGCGTGAATGTAAAGGCCGCTAGGGCCATCAGGGAAATGTCCATCAGAAACAAATAATATAAATTGTAGATACATTGCATTTTTTTCTCGTCTCAGGTGTATAAATTCAGTTCTACAAATTACAGAAGTATTTGTTGACAATACATAATATCTATAACATACTACAAGTTTCCAACTGAATTCGGGTGTCATCACACAGAGTATTTAGCGCAATACTTCACGCTAGCCAAGTCCGGATTACGACATATGAAGGAATGATATATCATGACCAATAATATAAGTTGAAAATGTAATACTGGTCTAATTCTGGTAAGATGTTTCCCTTGATGTCACTTTGAGACCACACACACGGTTGAACTACAAACATTTAAGTTTTATAAAATAATACTGCGATCGCAATAGTTCGAATCTATAGTTGATTTCCAATTGCTGCTGTCCTAAAGGTATATTCATTCGAACGATTATTCTAGTGCATCTAGTGAGTTTGTCAACACTACCTAACTGTACTCAGCTGTCGCGTCAGGGATGTGTTTGGCAAATAGGTCATCAGGCTGTTTGTCCGTGCACGCTGGTATCTACCGGCGTGATAATTGAGCAAATACGATCATAAGGTTTCTTTTTAAAATAATTTTTTTATAAAACACACGAATACCTTTACTAATAGTTTTAACAATATTTATACCATATTACATATCATTTGTTGTATAATGTTTTCGAAGGTGTGTGAAGTCTGCCAACCCGCGCTTGGCCAGCGTGGTAGACTATGGCCTTAAACCATATCAGTGCGAGAGGAGACCCGAGCCCAGTAGTGGGACAATTATGGATTGTGATAATGTGTTAAAATCACCCTCGAATTTATACTTGAATCACGGATTGCCTAAATTTATAAGCGAGAACATACATTATGGCATCTGATATTGCCGCAATAAAATCATTTCTGTTTAGCAAAAATTTCTCAAATTGTTCTCCAGACAGACGTTAAGATTAACCATTGTGAGTTCTCTATTGTTCTGTGTAGAACATTGATTTATAAAAGAATTAACTTCAAGTTAAATGTAACTTGATATATATTTCAAAAGTTATTCATCATGGAGTAAATAAAAGAGGGATTATAGAAACAGTAGAAATAGAAACAGAATGTAAAGACAGTTAAAATTATGCATGCTTTGCACTACACTGCACTGCGCGCTCAACGAGACTACAGTAGTAAGAGAATTGTTCCTCCCTAAATGAGAATGGTTGTTGATCTATTCACCACGACAGCGACAGACAATTTTACTCTGCAGTGAATTTGTATCGATCGCTGGGAGCCGGGAATCTCATTATTCTGCCAATGATTTCATCTTGTTGGTGAAAACGTCATCATTACACAAACCATAAGTGGCGTACTAAGGACGGTAAATGGTTGTAGTCGCTCATCGGCAAAACCAAAGGTAATACTGACACATTACTGGCGAAAAAGAAAGCGAGGACCCCTCTTATTACTGACTACACACACTGTTAATGTAAAGTAAACAGTTAATCCTAGAAAGATGGTGATTAAATCATGAGTGATCAGTAGCGATGATGATCAAATTAAGAAGAGAGGGTCTAAAACCTCACCACTATGAACAGGTATGGTCGGAATTAAACTTGAATTGTACCGCTAGGTTAAGTCGAGCTCAGCCAACCAACTTTTAACAGAAAGGTCCAGGTGTCACAACATCTTCTGTCGTTCAGCAGGTTAACCCGAGCGATGGACATTGACTTGGATTTAAGGATTACCTACTGCTTAGCAGATTGCACCACGACTAATGGAGATAGCCGTAGTGTTAAATGAGGTGAAGTTCTCGTCAAGTCAAATGAATACGGATCATTAAATATAAGTAACATTACGCGAATAAAACAGATTCGATACATTCATTTGAATCTGAAAGCGATATGTACGCATGACTTACATTGTACATATTCGTTTCCTCAATGCGAGATCGCTGTAACGACCTTTGTATCGTCACCGACGCTAGGGATATCTCGCTCCAATGGCCCGGAAACTGCGCGCCTCGTAAGGTACAACAGTCACAACTACATTATGATGTAACAGGAGCTCGATTCTCTATCTTACCGATAAGGCACTGAATAAACCTTCGTATGTTATATAATAATAAAATTAATTTCACTGCTATAATAACTGAGATACGTCCTCATTATCTTAATTAAAAGGTTAACGACCTTTTTAACTCTCTGCTATTAAATACACGGTCTGTAAACTGAAAGGGTTTTTCCAATGCGGCATACGGCATGCATCCCATACTGCTCATTAACAGATCCCCTTATTTTTGGACGAAATTACTTGTCCTTACTTATTTTTGGTAAAGGATAAAAGTTTGGAACTCCTGCTCCAAAAACGCGCTTATATATTTCTATATCAAAACGCAAAAATGCAATTACAGCTACTAGATTATAATCTTTTGATCCGCAGTAGGTAGTTTTAACCAGCCAGTACAGTATGGACTTGCTGAAATTCTGATACATTACATTCCTTACGTTATCATCGCAAAAATATCAGTAACAAAAGTTACTTTTACTATAATACAATTTTGCTATAGAAAGCTTAATAATAATGACATAATGAGGGGCTTACGGTAAATCGTTGGAATGAGTTAACCAATAAGAGGGTCATTAACCTCCGGTTTATGCAGGTACTTGAGCAGTAATGTGTTGGAGATTGTCTTGAGAAGTGCTCCCAAGATAACATTGACTTTGCTGCAATTATGTTATGTAATATTTAATAAAAGACACTTTATGACATCATTAAAAACTGTTTGAGATATTTTTATAAATAAAATCAGAGTAGATCAGAAGACAGATTATTTGGACATATTACTTATTCGAAAATAAAAACCGAAACATAACCATTGAAGATTCATCATCAAATATTCGTAAGATATAACAATGGTTATACCGATGCTTTTGTCCACATAGTAATATGTACACTTAATTAGTAACTAAGTCCTTCGTTCCTGATATTCATCACGCAATCATTTGGGCAAGAGTCTGGCAACAAATAAATTAGCCAGTCACGAAAATTATTATTTTTTGTATAAAAGCATAGCGCATAATTATTCTATACTCATAATTCGTATGCCCAAACGGATGTGTTTAAACATGGTAGAAATTAAGATACTAACCACATCAAATTTTCAAGACGATGTATATCACATGACGTCATGTAAATTAGTGCCGTACAGTATTAAATATAATGTGAATAAAGATGCGTTAGTTGGTCGTAACGATGCTATTGCTCTCTCCCAGGGAGCACCAAGTCAGGGACATTCATTAACCCGTAAAACAATTCAGGCCGCGCAATCAACGCGATGGGGAAGACGCTTCACAAACAGACTGGTATGACGAGACGCGTGACTCATTGAGAATTGTGTCACAATGTCTGACAAGTTGTCTTCAACTGGAGTTGTTCAACTTGAATTGTAGTAACAAAGGTACACACGCCAGGATCTTTAAGTGTCCTACGATACAAGTAATGACTGCGAATTATTGACATCAGTTCAAAACAATAATTTTACTAGTAACCAATATGCGTATAAATTGATTACATTAATATTTAACCTAAGAAAATATAAACCGGCGAAGACCTTGTATATATACTTGGACATTTAATTTCTTTACTCGATCGGCAGAGCTGCTTCTTTAGATTTATGTAGGCCCATATCACCTGACTTACGAAACGACACGACCTCGATACAACTCACCATGCTACATTAGAACGACTAATTAACAATGCAGTAGAACATCGGTGAAATCAGCTCGAGTTCATTCAACCATTCTTTAATTGAGTAGTTACGCCATCGAATTCCGTGAATTAACGTTAAAATGAGTCCATACAATTATTCAGAACAACCAACGTACTCGTTTGCAAGACCCTTTACAAACAGACGAACAGAAGCTGATTCACGCAATAACTATGTCAGTGGCGAGACGTTTCCTTGCGTTGCATTACAAATTAATTTATCATTTGCAAAGTAAAATCCTGCGAAGACCCCTTACTTCCGATGATCCCGTAAAGTAATGATGAGAAGTACGAAAGTTTCCTTTAATACTTCAGACTAGAATGCAGAAATATGAGACGGCTATATTAAGTCTGTCGGATGAAAAAGACAGATATACATACATATATAGCGCTTCAAGGTCTGAACTACTTAAGGTCAATAACGTGTACATAATAATATGTTTAGCCCAATCAGGATTTAACTATAAAAATTACATTTACATATTATATACTATACTATTACTATATATGGCATACACAAGGCAGTGGAACGAAATTTCATTGATAAAAAAACAGGGTAAAACAAGAGGCAATTGTTATTAATCTCATGTTAATTTTACTTCAGCATCACGCATTATACGGCTCTCACGATATTACATAAAAGTAAGATTTGAAATAGAGCCAAGAAATTTACGCTCCGGCCGTATTCAGTTATCATGATTATATTGAATGTTCGACTTTGTATAGAACAATATTATTTTAGGAGCTCAATTTTATTCTTTGCTAATTCTATTACACAGTACTTGACAATCGGCCAAGCGAATAGGCCACTACACAATAAAACGAGTTCATTGAACCGAATATTCTTAAACGTCGACTGGCGCACTATGGTAAATATAATTTTATTGTGGAATAAAATGGAGAATCGCGCAATAAATAATTATAGGACAGTTCATTGATGCGCAATGCCAGCTTATTAAGTTATGGACGCAATAAATTGTGATAACTATCTTTGCGTCCTGCGGTCACGTCCATTGGCTGTGCTTCGTGGATTATAAACATATTCTAGAACTATGAAACAAACAGGTATATGTTAACATTTATATATGTAAGAAGCAGAAATAAAGCTCGCTAAAAGCTAAATCGCTATAAACATTATACTTAGTTTCAAGCCTAATAGTACCTGTAAATATAACTGATCCTCAATCTACAGACGGGTAATATTTAGCAAGGCTACTTGTAAAATTTTTGGTAAAAAATAATCTTTACATTAATGTGTTCTGTCATGCAACTTCTAAGATTATAAAAGAATATATTTTATCTATTACCGAAAGGACTATCTAATACGGTAATGACGGAATAATATCTGGTTTAAAAATTACTATTACATATAGTATAATTTTTAACACAATTTACAAAACATCTAGATTACATAAATTTATCAATGGGAATAATTACGGACTAGATTGATTTAAGTTTCATTAATTCCAGCAGCTAGTCAACTTGCAACGCAGTCTTGACCCATAATATTTAAGCTGTCCCTGAAACATCACTACAAACTCGGAAGTCGTGACTATAAATAGTATTCAGTTGTACAAAGTGTCATTGTGGACACGGTAGACAAAGAGATGATCTAGTTAGTTGAGAGCTGCATATTTCTTCATGGGCAAACAAACAACCTTCAACTACAACTCGCAAATTAAGTCGTTGGCGTAGAATTCTTTCAACATTCAAAACATGTGTATACAAACTAAAACCTACGCACAACAATCAAAAACTACACCATCAATCACAAATACTGACGCCATATTTCAAGTACACAATATACGGGGCGTATAAAATTAATGTTTAAGATATAATGCATGAAAAAATTATCCGTCTCATCCCCTTATACATTGTATTGTCCTATTCTAATACATGAATTGTCCTATTAAAGAAATAGCCAACGAAATCTCTCAAAGGAGCCAAACTTCTACCAGTCACAAAAGTCAGTACGTAGTCCGAAGGCCGTCTATACCTCCACCGGTGACCATACAAACATACGTAACATATAAACGTATTATAAAAATCGCACACAAATATGACTTCCCGGATTTTATTTCCGTTAGAGATATTTATATGTCAACGATAATTTATATACCCTGATATTTTTATCCACGTAGATCTATGACTAAAGCTCTTGTCATAAACGTGAGCATTATGCAAAGTTACAGTAAACATGACTGCATAGCGCATAAATAACAATATCCAGCTAATGGAAACGTGTTTGAACGTTGTGCTTGCAGCTTTAGTGCTTATGTCATGAAGTTACACAAACAAAACGAGCAGCGTATCAGTAAAGATACTTGACGATATTCTACTAAAAATATATTGACAGATTTATTATCTATTCTAAGAAAATTTAAATACGAAGTCGGTACATTCATGAGGATAATTTCAAACTTCAATCACTTTATTTAATTTGTTAGTAATGTTCGTTAATCAGAACATTTAAGTACCATTTCTTCCAAAAGTAACCAAATCTTCAATATTGTTTAAAATACTTATCAGTATTGAATTAACAAATTATTCTATACCAGCTCTATCTCGGCTGATGACGAATAAATTAATAGAATATTACGCACTAATTTCCTTAACAACTGAGATACATTATCTGTGTTCTGAATCTTAACTATTACTAGTTAAACATCCAAACAGGGTCCCGAGCACTCCTCCAATAGACGCTTACGTAATACAGAGAGACGGTTGAGCAACAAACAATTGAGGCAATAAAGACAAAACATTGTAAAGTGGGCGAGAATCACTGTCAATGTACCATTAGGGACGACACATTTGTTGAATGAAGAATCACTGTCAACGCACTGTTCGGGCGTCGGTACACATGTTTTGAATTAAGTATTACCACGTTGGTACAAAAACCGTGTGAAAAGTCGATGACTAGCATTGACCATCACTATTTAATTGACGTTAAGTCGCATTTGATTGATAAAATTTTAAAAGCGTTGTTTCAACAACCATACGTTTCGTTTATGAATCGTACGTAAATCATAATATTATTATTCAAATATCACTCATGATTCAAGTTTACGCAGAATTAAATATGATACAAACACGCCTTCAACATTACTTACTAATTTCGCAACAGAACTTTCATGTGTACTTACTAACTCTCTTATCTCGCGGGAACCGATTCCTTTCTTGGGTTATAATGGATTCTAGATATACATAATATATGGAAAATTCCAACATTAATCTTCAGTTGTTTTCGCATTATACCGTAAAAGACATACAGACAGCCAGACGGACTGATATGGTAGATGGGAAAAAAATATATTTTGACCTCAATGACAAAGTATTGTACATTTACATTTGTCAAACATTATTTGATTTGCATACTCATCCATGTTACTGTGTCAATTGTAATAATTTAAATGAACATAGATAAATATTGTAATTCGTAAAACGGTTGATAAGTATTCGGAAATTCATTTTAAAATTTTAATTGTGAATAATACTTACCACCAGACAGCCTCTTGTAAAAAGTTCTTATGCCTCGTTAAATCGTTACAACGAACAATTCACTTTTGTAATTTCTGTCTTCCTGAATTTCAATCCATTTACGCTTCAGCGTAAAAACTTAAGCAAAACAAATGTTACAAAGAACGTCCATCTGTTTATGAAGTCAGTTAAAAAGAATTAAATCTCGTTAAAGAACATATAGGTATTCGTCGTTGCTTCCAAACGAAGCATAGTTGAACCAAAGAGAGTAAAGTCAGCACAGCTGTGAAACAAAAAATTAACAAGCACAGCAGCCGAAGCATCAAGAAATCGTGGAATACTAAAAAGCACCTCACACCAGTATTTGTATAGGTGTTAGACAATGGCGCGGGATCGACAAAAGGCGGTTCCAGACTGACGCGATGTGGGGAAACAATACGCCGTTCCAGGCCGGTCGAGTGACTCAACGAGCCCGCATATTGTATTATAAAACATGAAAAATAATAGGTTGGGGGCGTGGAGAAAATGTCTTCCTATTTAACTACGTTGTTTTAGAACAGGGCCGAGTGTTTCAACAGCTTGTATTTGCTTTCTCTTCTAAGAACACTCTTCTTTATTATTTTTTATTGATGCGCTATGAATGTTTTTGGTCGCTCTTATAAAGAGTTTACAATGTTATACATAATTAAATGGCTAGAACAAATACTCGTAGTAAATTGACGTTCGAATGATCGTACGCAACGAACTAGGTTTCCTAGTCCTTACTAGGTAGTATCAAGTACAGGAGTACTTAGTAAGGATACTAGGTTACTATCAAGTGCATCCTTATGTACTTGATTAACAAATCATCAAAAAACAAAAGCCGAGAACAAACATTTTTGTATCACGTTACCGACTTAATCGGGAACCGAAAACGAGAACCTTTATCAGTGTCATTGCTTCTGTATTGATCTTAACAATTTACATACGTTCCTATTTCCAGTTATATAGTTTAACGATAGTTGTAAACCTATAAATTATTATTAATATTAATATTAGTTACCAAATAGAAACACCAGACCATTACTAGAAGACTTTGTCTAATTTAGAGTCGGTAGAGCACAGCTTAAGCAAACCAACAAACGCCAGAAATAAAAGTAATCCGATAGCTGTACGTCGAGCGATAATAAACCCGAACGGTATCAAGTGGTTTCACCGGCGCACGTTTCATCATAGCTTT
>DWPQ01001351.1:0-12470 GCA_018251795.1 Perichares adela | reverse complement strand
AACCTATTATATTTGCTGCCAACCTATTATATTTGCTATCCACTTTAATTATTTAATAAACCTTAAATCAGATTTATAAGTCGCTACAACCTATTATAATATTTGCTATCCACATTAATTATTTAATAAACCTTAAATCAGATTTATTAGTCGCTTCGTTAAATACATGCATTTTAATATTAGTAGGGAAGTAGGGATGATATGATTATGAATGATTTGAACAAAAGTATTTGAAAGTACCTCGTTGACAACCGTTAATATCAAAACCATAATATTAACTTACTAACTCTTGTTACTACTTCAATTAAACGAAGTATAACTATTTGCGTCTTTGTAGACGTGTAGGATTTTGCGCGTCCCTTATTTTGTGGGTCCAACTTTAATGGAACCGAAAGGTTCTATTAATGATGGCCCGTACGGGTTGAACCCTAATCATTCGCCGTTACTACCTGAGATTCTATGATAATTACATTACTCAGCATTCCTATAAAGTAAAAGTTGTTATCGTGTAATTAAGCCGTCGTATTTAGAATCGTAAAGACAGATAAAGTTTTGTCGTTTGGTTGAACAACATTTATTATTTAACTAGATGAGCCTACAGCTTCGCTAACGTAGAAATCAGTGTCACAAAGTTTTTCCAGCATAAATATAGACAACGCGGGAATTCTAAGAAAAAAAAATTGCCTATTTATTGATCCGTAACCTCCTGCATCTTGCAATGAAAGTCTCGTCAAAATCGATCCAGCTGTTCCAGTGATTAGCTGGAACAAACGGACAGACAGGCAGACAAAAAAGTAAAAAATGTTATTTTAGTACATGTACCGCGTATACACACATATGCGTTAGTAAAAAGCGGTTGTTTTAATATTAGAAATATAAGCTTTTATTTATTTGTATAGATGTAGCTACTAGGTACATATAGACTGTAAGAACTCTGCAAAAGCGCTGACAGAATAATTGTACCTACTCTTATACCTACCTACGCGACCACCACGCCCTACACTAGTCTTCCCGGGCTCGACAGATTCAGTCACCGACAAATTTGGAAACCTTACCACAACCCATACTACCCCATCACCTTCATCTACTCATATCTTCATTGATTTCTAATACGCAAATAACTCTTAGAAAATAAGTGGTGCGTGCCGGATTCCTGTTCGGGAGACCCATGTTTAGACCACTAGGCTATCACTGCTCATATGGAAAACATAAACAAAGTGGTAAAGTATGAAGCATATTATTATCACGATTTAATTCTAAGAATGTGGTAAGCCGAGACTTCCCGTATTCGGTCAATCGGTATCCCGGTCTAGCAATAGACAATCATTGTTATAGATGACGTTGTAATCAGACACCTAACTTCGTAGTTACCAAGACTAGTTACTAAATGTTATTCATGAAAATAGATTAGCCAAATAGATTATAGAAGTAGAAAAATGAGTGGTAGAACAAGTAGAAGAGTGAATAGTAGTAGAAGATAGAGATATAACATTAACAAGGTAAATGCTATGCTTTCCATCCAACCGGTGTGGTGTCGCGTCAACCGTGTTATTTAATTATAACTGTTTCCCACAACATGTACCTCGAACCTCGACAATGCGTTGCGTTATAGTTATGTGACAACGTTTAATAAGGAAACAAGGTTTACATAACCGTTGTATTAATGCGTAACTCTGCTAATATTATAAATGCGAAAAATTGTGCTTTCTACTGAGTCGGACTGAAACAAATTTATACAAATAAAATTATGTCTGTTTGTAATGTTAAAATAACCGCTTTTTGCTAAACGCATATGTATGTACACACAGTACATATACTAAAATAACATAATTTTTGCTTGTCTGTTTGTTTGTTCCGGCTAATCTGTGAAACGGCTAGACCGATTTTGACGGAACTATTACTGAAAGATAAAGTTGTGGAGCATCAAGTTGGCTATATTTTTCTTAGAATTCCCGCGGGTTCGCTACATACGCTGGAAAAACTTTGTAACCCACTGATTTTCACACAGGCGTCACAGCTACTTGTATCATAATCAACGCTCATCAACTCAGACTCCATTGACCAAAAGCAGAAGCTCCGTTTGGGATCGGGTGGCCTCGTTTTGAGTTGCTCTGCTTTATATTAAAACGTAGCGGAGTAATTTATCACATTCGCCCACCATGTGCGCTTAACAAGTCATTTAACATCACACATAAACCACAAACCCCAACTCGGGAACACACTACTGACGTCCAGAATCAAGACGGTCAAAACAAAAATCCAGGCATGGAAATTTAAACTGTACGCCAACCGAAAATAGTCCAAAATGGATCGTTAACTTAAACGCCCCGTAGTAAACATCCGGTAGTTAAGCGATACGGGAATATCTGTCTACTTTTAAAAGAGTCTTTTCTTTGTCGGGGAAAATGACGTTTCCTGAGTTTCGATTCCGTTTTTAAAACTCGCCGAGTGTTATTTTATGTTGATAAAAGAGAATGTTAGAATTTTTTCTTGAACAGGAATGAACATTGAAAATGCCAAGTGTTTAAAAAAATCGCGTCGTGAGAATGGAAGAGATGCAATAAAAAATATTTAACCCGATTTATATCAATGGTGGAATGCTTCAAAACAAATTCATAAGTAGAAACAATTCTGTAACTATTTTTTTCAAAATCTCTCCATTCTCAAGCTAACACTGCATATAAGGGTACGTCATCATTTCTATTTTTTTTATTCAGTATAACCACATTGGTGTTTATAGATTGTATTTAACTCATCAGAAACACAAATAGTGTAAAATACGGTCGCTATTTTCTAAAAGTCTGTTCTTTGTAACCACAGACGAAATTTTAATGCTTTTATACGCTCTTTATTATATTTTCTAGAAAGTATAAGTAGTACAAACAGAGTATAGCTAATATCTATTTGACATCCAGTAAGTCGTACGCGTGCCGGCTAGTCCAGAACAAAATAATATTTAAGATATAAACCTTTGTCCAACGATACAAGCAAACGGCCAATACTTCTTACAAAAATTTAAAAGAATACACACGCAATACGTTCTCAAGTTACAAGTATCAATCACGGTACCTAGTATGTATAATTGCGAATATTACGTTACCGTTTTAAATATTACATTACCATTTCAGTGGTTGACATCGAAACGAACACGGTAATAGGTATCGAGGCAACTGGTACAACCGTTCAAGCGGTACCCGGGTGGGTTCTCTGGCTGAGCCAGTCCAATCCACAACCCTGCTATTATTCTAATCCTGTTGCTCCATGATCGGCCCGCTCGTGCGTGACGATTTCTACGCGGGTAACGCACATCAATAATTGATTTGAGTTTTTTTTTCACTACACAATTCACTGTCACATTTTTTTTTAATTTGGTATCATTTAATCACACAGTAAAACTGTATGGGTAGCGATAGTAATCCGAAAGTTGAGTGAGGTTTCGATGCGCGTGCGCATAGCCCGCGTGCCGACACAGACTGACGAGGGTGCGCGTGAGCGACGCGCTCTGACATACAGCGGGTTCGGTTTCAGTAGGCGTCAAATTTTAACTCGTAAGACATTTTGTTCTATTACAATGTAATGTTAGTAAAGTTAAATAACAACAATTTTTTATGTCCGGACAGCGAAGACATTACCGGCGCGTTGTCAGTCAAGAAGTAGGCGGAAGATCCGCCTATTCAGTAATAAGGCTAGCTTTCCAACAATGCAATCGAAACGTATCGAAACTATTACAATTGGTTCATGGACGGTGTTTAGACAAGTAAGTAAACCAGACGGGTAAATCCTATCACCGTGTGTACCTTCACCTTACCGTGGGGTTGAACTGGGCGGCACATTAAAATAAAAAACACATTGTATATATTGTATTGTAACTGTAAATAAATTATATAATTGAGAAATCTCTTGAACTAACCAAACAAAATTTAAATTGTTATTTTAATAATTTTAAGATATGTATCAGCAGTAAAGCGTCATACAATATAGGACCGTCGCGTTTTTATAACCCTCAACAAGTTTCCCTGCGTTCGTAGAAACCGCAGCACCCTGTATGCAGGCAGTGTGGAAGGCCAACACTGTATCATTACCAGAGCATACAATCTGCGCACACGCAAGAAAGCGCGCAACGAACCAATGGGCGACTTATCGATATCGCCAATTTGTATGTACGGCGCGTGCGCTGATGGACCGATACCTGCCCGGCGATATATTAGTTGATCGGATCAAACGCATAAGACGTTCAACTGTATTAAATGGAACTAGTAAGTAGTAAGGCTACCTCGCTTCAATACTACGAATCGTTACGTTTGCAATTCGTCCTACTCCAAAATATTGATACGAATTTGTCTAAAGCTGGCATTTCCCAAACTGGGGCCCACGCCCCATAGGGGAGCAGTTTGATAGCTAAGAGGGGCAATTCGAAATCAACATGGCTATAACCCTTTCACTCCGGGGCCATTTAAATGCAATGCTAGATACCGGTGCCAAATTTAACAAAAACAATTAATTTTTTTTATGTTAAAATTATGTATGTTACATACGAGGCACATACAAATTTTAGAAAGGTTAAGATGGAGTATATGTAAATAAAGATCGAGAAATACTGGTATAAGTCGTTCCAAACCTCGTAACATAACTTTTACACGAATTCTAGCGCCGCGGCATACAATTATTGTCCGAAATATTAACTATCCTAGATATTAACCAACCACGCTAGTTATTAATATATTATCTGTTCAGTAGTTTCCGCACACCTTAAAAGGCAGACAGACTGCATAAATAAAGTTGCCGATGATATTAGATTAGATTTGGATGACAGCTTAAAAATAAAAACATATTTTGGCCTCTAGCATACGTAACAAACGCTACCTACATGATTTTCTTTAATTATACCAATTTGGTCTCAATGTTACAGTTACTATAGATGAAATGAAGTAATGAAACATCTTCGAGAACATTATTATGAACTCTCAAGTATGAATTAATGTTGTGTGTCTATAAACAACATAGGTATCCAAAAAAAAAATTGGATACCTCGCAAGTGTCTATCAAAGACAAAATTTATCAACATCAATCTATCCAATTATGGTTCTTGGAAGAATTACTGTAATCGTCAAGACTCAGTAAATAATAATTTAACTCTCCTATAATCAATACTGATGAAATTATGAATATTAATTATAACAAGAATACTGTTGTAACGTTAATTTGTTACAAAATAGCATCCGTTTGCACACATGTAGTGTGAATTCATGTAAGTACATGTAGGATTCAATTGTCTATCACGATTTTACTTTTACATACTCATAATAAACATGATTGCAATGGTTTCCGGCTGCAGTTTCACGAGAGTCCTCGACAAAATAGAAAACTTGAGCAGGTTACTACTAAAATAATCCATTATACTTACTAGTTATCTACCTTTACACTTGTGCATAAATAGAATCTATGATTATTTATCTATCTTTGATCTAATGGTTTAAATACCTTAAACTACAAGGGGATTCCTGTTTGAATTCTGCAAGCAAAGATATTTTTTTTAGTAGTAATGTTCACTTCAATGTTCAAGGAAACCTGCTCATCTGGGAGAATGTTCACGAAGATGAAATCTACAGTTGTACTAACTTTTATGTTGTGTCCTTAATCTTTAGTATACAAAAAGCCAACCTGGACCATGCATATGTGGTGTACCAGTACCACCTTAAACTCCCTCAATGTGAGACCAGACCTGAGACCAGCAATGAAATAATTATAGGTAGTGATGACAATGACGAATTTACTTTTAACCTTGAAACACATCAACTGTCACCTAACCCCTCAATTTTTTTTTTGTGCAAAGTTTTTTTTCCCAATAGCCGACAAACGAGCCGATGGACTATCTGATGGTAAGCGGTCCCCGTCACCCAAGGACGTCCGTAATCCTTCGCATCAACGTAGAGTTGCCGGCTAGGAGGAGCGGAAGATCTTGCAAGTAGCTCTCCAGAGTAGTTGTCAGCAACCTTATGGACGGAAGAGCCAAATATGAACATTAGAAAATAAAAAAAGGGAGCCAAAACTGCTTGTTTAGTAAACTTTCATTACACTAAATAACTTACACGCCTTCCGTGGATATTTGTGCCAGAGCCGCACTTAGGGTGCTAAAGAGCCACATGCGACTTCGGAGCCGCTCTTTGCCGACCACTGCTCCAGAGTAAAGACCCCAAAGTAGAGAGAACGAGACAAAGGATAGGTCATTGCCAAAATACGATCCTCGGTTGTTTCGTTCGGAGGATGTTGAACCAAGGACAGGTGGTTAAAGCCGTTCTAAAAATCAACTACCTATTGGTTACAGACTGTCCTGGTTATCTCGCCGCAGAAGCCGACTTGAGAGTCACGGTTCAACAACTTGTAAATAATAATGGACGTGCGTCACAAGAAGTCCCTTAGATGAACGCACATCTCGGCCGCAGACACCAGCCACGCTCTGAATGTTATGATGATGAGGAAATCAATTTGGATGCAAATAACTTTCTTGTTTCTTATAACATACTTTAATGTACACAGTGAACAAAGATGACTCTAAACTATAAGATATTTATCGATATTTTTTCACTTAACAAAATGTGCCCGCCAACGATTCTTTGCCAAATATTTGTAGTGGGGTTAGTGATAAAAGGGGGAAAATTAAGGGTTATGTGCATTTTTTAGGTAAAGTTAATCAAGAAATATATATATAATATATTGACCAGAAAAAAAGTTCGGGGTGAACCATCCATAAAACTTAGGGATATGAAAGACAGATTAAAACCTATTCTCTGAAATATGAATATAAATATTTCATGAAAAACGGTCAATACGTTCCGGACGAGTATGGAAACTAA
The DNA here is from genome assembly GCA_018251795.1 of Perichares adela. Lineage (NCBI taxonomy): Eukaryota > Metazoa > Arthropoda > Insecta > Lepidoptera > Hesperiidae > Perichares > Perichares adela. Next base: position 5,616 of record DWPQ01001351.1, on the reverse strand, counting down.
CACTATGACACTACAATTTTATATACATAGAGATATTGTTACTATTGCATATTGTTAGAGATATAGTTCGGATGGAATGAGCTAATAAATAAAATTGATTCAATTAATAATTATTTATTGGCTTACCTACTGATTCTTGAAGAATCAGAGAATTTACTTATATTTAATAAGAACTACAACTGCGAAAACTGATCCCAAGTCAAGAATTTCTATTTATCAGATCCAATCCACAGGTAAATCACAACCGAGTTCACCGGGATAACGCAAAATGAAAATCAATAAAACTGATAAGTTATATGATACAACAAACATTGATGGATAGATAAGACGTTTACGAATCGGTAGTGGAAGCGTATTATGACATGCAAGTGTATGGACGAAACAACAAAATGTTTTTTGAATTTGATATGATGCTCAATACATTATAAAATAACTTTCATCCAACGCGCATCTTACCAAACTGACAACCCGGATAAGTCTTTTAATTAAAGGAAATTTTTCCAAAAAAAAAAAACTCGGGTATTCAATTAATTGGAAAATCAATAACAAATGTTATCAATTTTCGGATATGAAAACGAGGTGGACATCGAAAGGCTGTAAACACGTAAACGAAGTCCGGATCAATACAGCTAATAGTCGTCCTTGATCTGGAACACCTAGGTACCCTAGCTACTGCACATGCGCAGTTGCATCTGCACTCCCCCCTCACCTCTACCGTAGTCCAATACGAGGCCCCAAAGAAATCAATAAAATTGATTGCTATATACTATGACTTTCTCGGAATATATTTACATTTTAAAATTGTAACATGGAATTTAAAATACGATTTGTTCGATGCTCACTTGGCAAAATAAAAAACTTACCGACAAATTCAGCCATTATTCTTATCTGACAAACAGGAGTAGACATAGAAACACCGTTATAACGTCAGCAACGTACGCGTTCGTCACTATAAATGGCCGATCCTAGGCCTCGAACATCCAGGTATCCTAGCTACTGCACATGCGCAGATGCGTTGCACTCCCCTCTCAACCCTATCAGCCCGGAAAACCGAATGTAAATCAATAGAGCTGACGAGTACTTTATAAATTATGAGATTCGCGATACTCAATAAAATGGCTTCCTACTATCTCAGACTACATCTCTTATTTTATTAAATTTAATCAAATTACTTCATTTCTATATAGAGTAAAAGATAATATTGTACTCACCACCAAAAACAGCCATTACTGTTATCTGACAACGAAGTGAAGATATTGTAAGACAGTAAACACGTCAAAGACTTACGCGTTCGTCACTTCTAATGGCCGATCCCAGGCCTCGAACATTCAGGTATCCTAGCTGCTGCACATGCGCAGATGCACTAGACTCCCCTCTCAACCTTATCAGCCCGGAAAACCGAATGTAAATCAATAGAGCTGACGAGTACCTAATAAATTATGACATGCGCGATGCTCAATAAAATGGCTGCCTATCATCTCAGACTACATCCTTTTTTTTAAAACGAAATATTCCGTATTTATATCGAATCAAATATATATGTAAACCCACCACCAACAAAAACAGTCATTATCTTAATCTGGCAATGAAGTAAATATGTTGAAATATAGTAAAGACGTCAACGACGAACGTGTTCGTCACTACTAATGGCCGATCCCAGGCTCCGAACATCCAGGTATCCTAGCTACTGCACATGCGCAGATGCATCTGCACTCCCCCCTCACCTCTGCCAGTCTAACACTACGCCCGAATGAAATCAATGAAATGAATATGACCTTCTCGGGACAAACATTTTAAAATACTGTAACATGGAATTTAAAATACTGTTCGATTTGTTCGATGTTCATTTGGCAAAACAATAAACTCACCGACAAATTCAGCCATTATTCTTATCTGACAAATAGGAGAAGACACGAAAACACCCTTAAAACGTCAACAACGTATGCGTTCGTCACTGCTAATGGCAGATCCTAGGCACCGAACATCCAGGAATCCTAGCTACCGCACATGCGCAGATGCGTTGCACTCCCCTCTCAACCCTATCAGCCCAGAAACAATGTAAATCAATAGAGCTGACGAATACCTATTAAATTATGACATTCGCGATACTCAATAAAATGGCTTCCTACCATCTCAGACTACATCTCTTATTTTATTAAATTTAATCTTACTTCATTTCTATATATAGTAAAAGATAATATTGTACTCACCACCAAAAACAGCCATTACTGTTATCTGACAACGAATTGAAGATATTGAAAGACACTAAACACGTCAAATACATAAGCGATCGGCACCATTAATGGCCGATCCCAGACCTCGAACATTCAGGTATCCTAGCTACTGCACATGCGCAGATGCAATGCACTCCCCTCTCAACGCTATCAGCCCGGAAAACCGAATGTAAATCAATAGAGCTGACAAGTACCTATTAAATTATGACATGCGCGATGCTCAATAAAATGGCTGCCTATCGCCTCAGACTATATCCTTTTTTAAATCTAAATATTCCTTATTTATATAACATAAAATATATTAGTAAACTCACCACCATCAGAAACAGCCATTATCTTAATCTGGCAACGAAGTGAAAATCTTGAAATATAGTAAAGACGTCAAAGACTTACGCGTTCGGCACTACTAATGGCCGAACCCAGGTCTCGAACATCCAGGTATCCTAGCTACTGCACATGCGCAGATGCATCTGCACCCTCTCCCCCTCACCTCTACCAGTCTAATACGACGCCCGAATTTAATCAATGAAATTGATTGCTTCGTATGACCTTTTCAGAACACATTTACATTTTAAAATATTGTAAAATGGAATTTGAAATACAACTGTTCGCTGTTCATATTTAAAAAAAATTAACTCACCACCAAAAATAACTTTGCAAATAATGAACTTACCAACAAATACAGCCATATCTTCTAACGCGACGAAGATGATAAAATATTGAAAACACGACAACGACAAACACTATCGATACTACTAATGGCCGTTCCCGAATCAAGAGTATCTAGGCATCCTAGCTACTGCACATGCGCAGATGCACTGTATTCCCCTCTCAACCCGGAAAACCCAAAGTAAATCGATAGAGCTGATGAGTAATAAATTATGACATGCGCGATTCACAATAAAATGGCATCCAACTAGCCAAATTTTTATCGTTTTTCATCTTACATTAAATACTAGATTTCTACACCGAGTGCAAGACATGGAACTCACCGCCAAATGCAGCCATTATTCTAAACTGACAAACTAGCGCAGACACCGAAACACCCTTAACACATCCAAGATGTACGCGTTCGTCACTACTAATGGCCGATCCCAAGTTCAGAACATCCAGGTATCCTAGCTACTGCACATGCGCAGATGCATCTGCACTCCCCCTCACCTCTGCCAGTCTAAGAAGACGCCCGAATTAAATCAATGAAATTGATTGCCACGTATGACCTCCTCAGAACATATTTATATAGAAAAACACTGTTTCATGGAATTTGAAACTCAACTTGTTCGAAGTTAACATATAAAAAAAATTTACTCACTACTAAAAATAGCCATTATCCTGATCTGGCAACAAAGTGACGATATTGAAAGACAGTAATCACGCCAATGACGAACGTATTTGTGACTACTAATATGGCCGATCCTAGGCCCTGAGAACATTCAGGTATCCTAGCTACTACACATGCGCAGATGCGTTGCACTCCCCTCTCATCAATATCAGCCCGGAAAACCAACTGTTAATCGATAGAGCTGAATAAAATGCCTTCCTACCACTTCAGACTACGTCATTTTCTATAATCAAAATGTTTGCTTTTATATATCAAAAAAGATATTAGTAAACTCACCACCAAAAACAGCCATTATTTTAATCTGGCAACAAAGTGAAGATATTGCAAGATAATAAACACAGCAACGACGTTCGCAGTCGTCACTACTAATGGCCCAGGCCTCGAACATTTAGGTATCCTAGCTGCTGCACATGCGCAGATGCACTGCACTCCCCTCTAAACCTTAGCAGCCCGGAAATCCGAATGGTAATCGATACAGCTGATGAGTAATAAATTATGACATGCGCGATACACATTAAAATGGCGTCCAACTATCCATTTTTTTATCGTTTATCATCTTTCATTAAATACTAGATTTTTTTACCGAATGCAAGACATGGAACTCACCGCCAAATGCAGCCATTATTCTTATCTGGCAAACTGGCGCAGACATCGAAACACCCTTAACACGTCAACAAAGTACGCGTTCGTTTCTACTAATGGCCGATCCCAGGCAACGAATATTCAGGTATCCTAGCTACTGCACATGCGCAGATGCACCTGCACCCCCGTCGCCCCTCACCTCTACCAGTCTAATACGACACCCGAATTGAATCAATGAAAGTGATTGCTTCGTATGAGCTTCTCAGAACACATTTACATTTTAAAATATTGTAAAATGGAATTTGAAATACAACTTGTTCGATGTTAACATTTCAAAAAAATTAACTCACCATAATTAAATAGCCATTACTTTTATCTAGCAACGAAGTGAAGATATTGTAAGACAGTAAACACGTCAACGACGAACGTGTTTGTCACTACTAATGGCCGATCCTAGGCCTCGAACATCCAGGTATCCTAGCTACTGCACATGCGCAGATGCACTGCACTCCCCCCTCACCTCTGCCAGTCTAATACGACGCCCCATTGAAATCGATGAAATTGATTGCTTCGTATGACCTACTTAGAAGACATTTACATTTTAAAATTCTGCAAAATGGAATTTAAAATACGACTTGTTCGATGTGAACATTTCAAAAAAATTAACTCACCAACAAAATCAGCCATTACTCGAATCTGGCAACGAAGTGAAAATATGAAAGACAATAAACACGTCAACGACGAACGTGTTTTCGTCACTACTAATGGCAGTAATGGCCGAACTCAGGCCTCGAACATCCAGGTATCCTAGTTACTGCACATGCGCAGATGCACTACACTCCCCCCTCACCTCTGCCAGTCTAATACGACGCCCCATTGAAATCGATGAAATTGTTTGCTATAATTACCTTCTCGGAACTCATTTACATACATACATATCATTGTTAACTAAGCAAATAATGAACTCACCAACAAATACAGCCATATTTTCTAACGCAGAACCACGGCGAAGATGTTAAAATATTGAAAACATGACAACGACAAACACAATCGATAATACTAATGGCCGTTCCCGAATCAAGAGTATCTAGGCATCCTAGCTATTGCACATGCGCAGATGCACTGTATTCCCCTCTCAACCCTATCAACCCGGAAAACCCAATGTAAATCGATAGAGCTGATGAGTAATAAATTATGACATGCGCGATTCACAATAAAATGGTGTCCAACTACCCAAATTTTTATCGTTTGTCATCTTACATTTAATACTAGATTTCTACACCGAGTGCGAGACATGGAACTCACCGCCAAATGCAGCCATTATTCTAAACTGACAAACTAGCGCAAACACCGAAACACCCTTAACACATCCAAGATGTATGCGTTCGTCACTACTAATGGCCGATCCCAAGTTCAGAACATCCAGGTATCCTAGCTACTGCACATGCGCAGATGCAT
>DWPQ01001350.1:0-12474 GCA_018251795.1 Perichares adela | reverse complement strand
AAATCGGGGCTGCGAGCGTCCTAAGGGCACCCCCTTTGGGATTCGAACCTCGGCTTGGACCTTCGCCTTGTGGAGGATGTCGTGGTGAGATGGCCGCGCACGCGGGAATACCTTGTGGCGGCCGTAGACTGGATTAGTTTAACACACAGTTATGTAGGTACATAGCACACCATACAAAATGATTACAGAAATAAAGCGGCCTAATACCAAAAATATAATCTATGCTGGAAATAACAGTACTGGAAGTGTTAATTCAACAATACCTTGAGAAGTGCGTCCGCCGCCGCCGATAGATGTCGAGTTACCAGAGATACACCGTCACGCACGTTCCTGTAGTAAACAATATATGTAAATTCTAAAACTCTTACTTTATATACATATTTATAAATAATATAATACTCATAAAAGTCTTACGACTTTAAAAAGGAGGTATATTTGAATGGTACTAATCTTTTTTGTTGAGTGACTATGGCGTTGAAAGCCTATATTGCTAAAAATATCTCTGTAAGATGTGTGAAGTCTATAAAACCCGCACTCCGGTGGACTATGACTTTAAACTCTCTCAGTGTGAGAAGAGACCTGAGCCCAACAGTGGAACAAGAGTTGTTATGTAATCAAAATACTGCTGCATTTAGCAACAATGGTTATACTGCTCTCGTCGGAATTACCCCAACACATAAACGTCTTACATGGGCAAATCGGTGTGTGTGTAATTGACGAGGTGCACGACTTTCCTCGCGGTCTCCCTTGACAGCATGACGACCAGCTGTTCCAGGGTGTCGGGACGCGCCTGGTTCTCCGGTTCTGCCTGGCTCAGATCGGCATAAAGTTGTTTGGCCTTCTTCCATGCAAGGGCAGGGTCTGTCGCGACCTGGTAAATTTAAAAAAGGTACCTCGTACTGTGTTCCTATTGGTATAGAATTTACAAACGCTGGAAACGAAACAACTGGCAAATTTGAAAACACACAAATCTATAACTCCTTTAAACTAAGATAGTACAGACCAAGTGGACTCGCTTGTTAATTTTTAACAATTCACTGATTTAGAAGTTTGAAAATCAGCCAGGCGTTAAAATTTATACCATCATACACGATACACGAACATGATCAATCACGACGTAGACGTTATAGAGGTCAGCGATCGCTAACTGGAAGAACCTAGGGATATTGACTCCAAACAAGCCGATTTGGCTCCTTTTTTAAATTGTTGTAATGTTCTTTGGCTAATAAGTTTGCCGACCACTGGCTTGGGACCATTATTATTTAGCATCAATGACAAATGACAAACCAGTTCAGCGACATAGACGAGCACGTTGATCTGCTCCTTGATGGCCTTGGCCTCAGCGAGGGCCTGCCGTGTGAGCCGCCGCTGCAGCTTCCTGCGCAGGCGCGCGCCGTGCTGCACCGCCTGGGCTGCGCACGCGCGCCCCGAGCCGCCATCCCCTGCGTCCACTGCGTCCGCGCTCGTCACTATTATCACCACTACGTGGTTATTAAAATTGTGTTAAACTACTGTGCAGCAATTCTTCATATTTAATAGAATAGTGCAGGGTCGACGAACCTTTCTTTCAACGTGCCATTGTTTCTAAACGAATGTTAACAAGAGCATAGGCGTATCATAAAACATGTTTTAAACTTCTACCATGTTTCCACATAACAATAATAGAAACGATAAGAACTTATCTGTCCGCGTGAACCTGTAAAGGCCGCTAGGGCCAACAGCAAAATATCCATCAGAAACAAACGATAAGTACTAAAATGCAGTAATATAATTCCATGTCAATATGACCCAAGTGACATCCGTGTTAAATTATTCCGTTACAACATAAACACTTTTAGAATAAAATAAACATCGATACAGAATGACTCATAATATGTCAGTTCCGTTTTCTGTGACCGTCATTATCTATACATGAATGACAGAGTCCAAAGTAGTTGGTACCCACGATACCGGTGGGTGGCACTTCGTCCCAGACGGCAGATAACCCAGCCTGCGACCCTCGTCAACTTGTCAACTTCCCTAGTCTAGACTTTAAGAGTTAGACAATAGGTCTACGCAATAATATTATAATTTAGTTTAGTTTACAATTGATGATTCTATTTCAGTAAGTGTCAGTTTTATTTGCCTATTAGACATTAAATAAGAATATATTTTATAGAAAATTAAATAGAAATATATAATAACCGAAATTAAATAGAAATATATTATACTAGAAATTAAAACCTTCGTACCTGAGAGTTCATAATGTTCTGGAAGGTAGGTAATTTAAAGTCTGCCAATCTGCTCTTTGTTAAGGTGGTGGACTATATAGCCTTAAACCCTCTCAATGTGAGAGGAGTCCCGAGCGAAGCAGTGGGACAATTATGGGTTGTAATTAGGGTTGGTAGGTTGTCTAACCCAATAAACAAATTGGCTAATTTGGCTGGACACTTAGTTGGGAAGCGAGACAGTACTGGACACCCTAAATTATTAAGGATTTTGTGTCTTAGTATTAATACGACACCCGACAAAAACTTAAGAGCATAAGAATAGGCTTGGTTGATATTTAAAATACATCTTCTTAAATAAATATTTTTTCTTGCTCACCTGGCAACGCTAGTGGTGATGATGATATCTATAAAAATACCTAATATTGAAACTCACCGTCAGCGGCGTCTTGATAGTCAGGTGGTAGATACTTGTCGACGTACTTATCCGCGGTGGACAGCGCGCGGTGCAGAGCGGTGGCTGTGACAGCGGTCACGCGGGAGTCCAGCACCGCGGAGCCCAGCTGCTTCACCGAGTCTGCCCGCCGCAGCACGTACTGGCGTGTTTCCGAGTACATCTGGAACACGTTCATAGACTAGCGCGGGCTGGGAACTTCTTCATACGCAGTGGTAACAAGTAACTTTTACCTGTTACCTATTACCATTCGTTTTGAAATCCAAAAGGAATCTCACTGTGGTACACCCTGCTGACGTCAGCATATAGCGCCTGCTCTTGATGAAGGTCCAAGTTCTGTACCAAATAATGTAATAGCAACGGTGTTCGAACTTCAAAAATCAACCGTTAATCGTTATCACGAGGTATCTATCCTTTACTGTTTTAAGGTTCACCGTTCGATTTTTCTTTTTTATGATTAGGTTAGCAAAAGAAAATTTCTTCGGTAAAAATTAGCATCTATCTTAGTTTATTAAAATATAAAATATGCATTTTTAGTAACTACAAAATGACCTTTTACCGGCAGTGTGATAAAGGTCATTAGATCCAGCCGTTAAAAAAATTACATCCACATCGCCTCTTACCTACAATGAAGTGGAAATGCAGTCAAGCGTTAACTTATAATAGGCCGGCAAAAGGTAAAAAAGGCGGGTAAACTACTTATAGCAAAAGGACCAACGATGCCGATGTGTACATATTATTATAATTAGAGTTATGGGAATTACCTCTGGCGGAACACATATACACGCAGGTTTCAATTCGTACCTTATGTTATGGTTAATAACTCTAGGGAATGTAACTTAAGCTATCAAACACATCGCTCAGGCTTATACTTCTTTATTGGTGTTATTTGTATAGGAATGTTATGTATTATCGTTTTGCATTAGTTCTCAACTCACAGGTTTGCTAGAAAGCGTTTCATTTGTTTATTTATTTATATAGGTCGCCAACACTTCATTTCTGAGGTATACCATTCATTCCCTGAGAGTTAACCGTGAATGTCATTCGTGTTTGATCAACGTCGGAAAACTAGTAATGATTCCCCGCGTCCTTTTTAGTTCTTTATTGTTTAAAGCGTCAGAGATGCTTTCTGTTTTATGGACGTCTCCTCAAAGCAACGACCTATGTTAATACTTACTGCCTGTGGGGGCAGATGTATAGACGGCACCTGGTTCTCCACGATATCCAACGACTTGCAGAGGAACTTGTCCAGCTGCTGAATTGGGGTCTCCAGCATCAGCACTGCAGGCATCGCCAGTTGGACCCCAGTCGCCAGGGACTTTTCGCCCATGGTCAGATACCAGCGGAAGAGGGGATTGGATTCCTGGACAGACGGAAATAACTAAGTTACTCTATGTCTTCTATTTTTTTGCTAAATCACTGTTACTCATGTGCATGTAATTTTTTACCTCTACTGTTTAGAAACGGTGCAGAATCATAGAGCAGCATCATGAAGCAGAAGAAAGAGCAAAAATAAGTACTCTTCACATCTTTTACAAATGATAAAAATATATGTAATTAGCATATTTCTCTATTGAGTTTTAACTTGTCACTCACCCTGATTTTCGAGTAGATTTTCTCAGTGGCCTCAATACCAGATTCTATTATTGGTATCGCGGCGACCCTCGAAATCGCTTCCATTTTCGGAAACACAGGCTTCTTTACAACAGTCACTGGACAAGCAAAACAAAACTATATTAACAGAGTGCTTTTATTCACCGGTGCGTTCGCATGAGATACCAGAGTCACCCCACATGCGCCGGTAGGATGCCGAGGGGGTTTTAGTAGGTAACAAGTTAACATAACCTTTCGGGTCGGGTGTTCTTAGGATAACTTTTCAAATTCAATTCTGACTTTGGAGGAATGAGCAGCGATTCATGAGTAGTCAATTGAAGATCTATTAACATAGCAATAAGAATATCGTTGGGGAAACGGGATTTGACAGCACTGATGGGAGAATTTCGTATTTTCTGTCAATTGCCAACATAGTCGTAAAATAAGTGGTATTTCCCACGACGCTACACAACACAGTAAATAAAAATGCTTTATAAAAATACTCCAATATTGATAGTAGAAATCCATATCCGAAATCCGGCGAACTGGCAAGTTGCTCAACAAACATTTGTGATACGTAATGGATTAGCGGTGTAGGCTGTAGCGGCCTTCTACTATTACGGGCCCGCGAGCGGAGCGCAAACACCGCCTTTGTCGGCCTGGGCCACGCTGGACGATGTTTACCTAACTACCTAAGTGGTGTAACTATATACCTTTTGAATGAGTTATAAATGACAGAAACTATACACGGTTTAACTGGACACGCAAGAGCGCTGCTGGTAGGTTGAAGTATGCTGTAGTTCAGCCCTATCTATACTTTTCTAAATAAAACGCTATTTACAAGACAACTTCGTCTACAACCATACAATGCAATATATTGATATTAAAAAGTTTGCTTACGGGAAGTCATTTTGGTAAATGGTAAAATGGATGACGTTGCACATAAATAAAAATAAAACCAAATATTTCCTTGTATTACAGGTATTTCAGGTACAGGACACTGATTCGACTAAAATTAAAATATTACGATATTCCTACATTAAATTAAAATAATCATTTTCGTAATAAAAATGTATAATAAATCAGGTTTACCATTGATCATGATTGGTTTTAAAAAGAGATCCGAGATTAAACTTATTCGGATTTCCTTCTGATTAAAAACTCTCTGGCGCTGAAAGTATTACTGCCCGAAGTTCACTTAATATAAGTGATGAGTCCAAGAAGTGAGAGACTTAACCATACTATGGATTATTCAATTTGACGTCGATCTTTCTGCTACTTCTAAGAGTTAGTCGACGGCCCCCACACCCTTTGTATGAATAATAGTTTGTTTTGAATTAAGCTACATACGACAAACCGTGTTTTACAATTTTACTGAGTATATCATTCGGGGAAAAGTTTGGTAAAATACTGCAAAAAGTATATAACAGAGTAATAACTTACTTGAAATAAAGCTTCAGCTATCTCAAAGTTAGCCATTACAGGTAGATCCGATTCATTTAATTGGGCGAACAGATAACAAAGTGGTCAAAACGACCATCAATCATTGGCCGAGGTCACCGTCTGTCAGATCTTATTTAATTAATTAACAAGGTAATTAATTAACCTGCTACTTAATGTTTTGAATACGACCATTAACTGTTTGATGTTTTACAGTTACATTAGATAAAGTTCAATAAATATATGATTTTTTATGGTTTAATAAGTAAACAGTAATCTGTCCGGGATTATGTTAATATACGTAATTGACTGTCAATGTTGCCCTTGATTTATAGATATCGAAACGACGTAATTATTTTCGGCCGAGGACTCTACTCGAAGAAATCCTATTATGTAGTTGTGAAATATTTATTAATTCAATAAGTTACAATACTTTACAAGAGTTTGTAACATTGACTGACTTACATTTATACAGATTACAGTTATGTTAGTCAGTGTTAATTATAAGATTGACTAAAATACTTGTAATCGAGTAATAATAATTAATATTTTTTAAATTAAAACATAAAAAAACTGAACTAACTATATCGACAGTTGTGAAAAATAATGAACCTAATAACGATTTCAAAGGACGTATTGACCAAAGCGCGGTGTCTTCCAAAGTCACCTTCAATTTAAAAACGTCGTAATGAGCCGACCAAACAACGAGAGGTTCAAACATTGACACATAATATTGACCATTGTCAACCTGTGTTGTCATTTCTGTTCTCAAGTTCACGTGAAAATTGTTAGGAGGCTGCTCGGCCGCTCACAGACGGACGGACGGGTTTATCTTTTGCGTCACTGTCAATATTGGCATAGGCGAGCTGCGTGTGCGCACCGCCCGCGCCACTGATGGGAAAGTCTCCATTGTGTCACGGCGGTTACAGTTGACGTTCATGGGCGGAGTTAGTTGGTGAGATACAAACGGGCATAACCATCGCACGTTGAGAGGTCTTAAGGTCATAGTCCATGACCCTGACCAAGTGCGGGTAGGCAGACTTCACACATCTTCAAGAACTTTATGGAGAATTTGGTCAACAACCAATTTGGTGGACGGGCGTGTACTTTTAAAATGAAAGATGCAGGTTTCCTCGCTATGTTTTTCCTTCAACGAAGGAAGCGATAATCATTTCTAATACACACATAACTCCGAAAATTATTGATGAGTGCCGGATTCGATTACACGACATCCGTTTCAGGAGACCAACGTTCAAGCCACTAAGCGTGATTCGGCTATCACTGCTTTTTCGAATGAATAAAAAATTATTTCTAGTTTTTTTTTAGATGTGGTAGAATTTTTGGATACAAATAATCATTTCTAGATATGGTGGTAGAATGGAAACGTGCGGGACACATCGCACGTCGCGGCAGTCGGACGCAGTGAGCAGGCTTGGCTTGTGCAAACAGGCCGCGCCGCTCTTGATCTCGGCAGGGGGCGCGGGCGGCATCCCCCTACCTATTACTATCACTGTTATTGACTATTACAATCGTATTAACGTTATTATTCCCATGGTGATATAACAATAAATGTTGTACAACTTTGATCCACTTATTAATCACAAGCTGACTCCCCTATAAGTATAAAAAATAGCCTACGTTCATCAGATGTCATGAACATGTCAGATTCTAATGGCAAAAGATTTTTCAAATCGGTTTCGGAGCCTATTCAGTACAAATAAACAAACGAACAATCAAATCTTTTCCCTTTATAATATTAGTATAGATTTGTTCTATAACTACCAACCAATCCAGGCTTCGCACTTTTTTATTTAAAGAGTCGCTTCATTCGATATTACATTCTTTAACAATTCTTATGAATGCCCAAATCCTATTGGCTCTACAAAAAGTAACATTTTGCAAAAGCCCATTTCATAAGTGTACCATATTGACGACCAACAGAGCTAACTGTTGAGAATTTGTGAGGATAGTTATATTTACCAGAAATACGACTGAAAGACAACCACCGCTCAGTCCAGAGCGAAACGATCAACAAGAACTCCAAAAAGATAATCTATATAAATGAAAATGAATCTCCGAAATGTATGTAGTACGTGCATAACTTCCAAACGAGTGTACTAAATTGGATAAATCTTTCTTTTTTTTTTCGTTATTGCCAGAAGAAAGTTTTAAGGAAAATATGTGAAAAAATAATAGCAAATATTTAATCCATATACAGTTTTAACACGAGAACTTGGAAACCATGGGTCTTTAGACTTGAAATTTTATAGGAATATTTATTTAAACATATAAACACTCAATATTAGATCTTTATTTAACGGTATGCAAAGCGTGAGGATGTAGCTAGCATTTTATGAAACCAAATTCAATATGTTATTCGAAAGTAGGGAACGATTTAATTAGCTGCAAATTCTGAAAGTAATCTGTATAACTGGGGTAAGATATTCGTTCAAACTGGAGTGTCCCAGGTCACTAAACACGTACATTATTACGATATTTTGTCCATTATTCAGTAAAGTTCGACGAGTTACGTACAACTGTTCAATAACATGTTATTGTGGACTCGAGTCGAGTTTCCAAGTGTGTAGTTTGTCGCGTTCCATCAACCATTTCAATGCGTCTCTTCTTCTTCTATTTGTTTCTTAAACCATTGTTACTCATCAATATTAGCGGCATTTCGAAAGTGTTGTATATGAAAATATAGGTAACCAAATGCAATCTATAGGTACTTAATAACATAATTGCGAAAGTAACTCTGTCTGTCTGTCGGTCTGTGACGTGATCACGGCCAAGCCGCTTGACAGATTGTGATGAAATTTAATATGGAGATACTTGACGGTCTTGGGAGGAAAATAGGCAAATTCCCAAAAAAAATCCCATTCTTTCTGTATTACGAGATATATAAAAACAATTTTCTACGAAAACTTAAAATATTAACTGCATAATTTAACCTGTTTGAAACTCTTCAAAAAGATTTTTATTACTGAACCTCTATAGAGACGTCCAAATTCGTTGATTATACATATAGATGTATAGTCAAAGAATTTGAATTTGAATCAATTGCATTCATATAAATTCCATTAAACCTCGCTAATCAACGATAAAACTATTATCTATGCTTAAGCCTTATCTCAAGCACGCAAACAAATACCGTCTCTATCGTCGGAGTATTTCATTAAAAATCTAAACAATTAGCGTGGCCGATGACGCCATAGCGACGCCACGTTGGCGCCTCACGCATTTCTCGTCTATAAAGCAGTGTGGCGCCCGGCGTGACATTTATCGCGACCACCGTGTGACCTCTCGCTCTCAACCGTTCACCCCCCGCGCACCTAGTTTCCGAAAGGGAAGCGGGGCGGAGGAGCTCAGGTCGAACCAGTCGTCCTAACCCATTCCCTTCTGCCACTTCAAAACACTTCCCCAAGTGTATGGCAGTAGATTGAATGGTGAAAAAATGAAGTGCGGAGCAACACGTCACGGCTTTACAACTGCAGTCGACTGTTTAAGTGATAATTTCCTCGGTGCGCTTGAGTGTGACGATGGTCTATTGTTACTAGAAGCGTAAACTTCGGCTTGACTTTAGTTTTTGTTGAGCGCTATTTATTCACTCTCGAGACATGAAAGGGGTTTGTTTTGTTAGCCGCAGAGCGTAAGCGGATTTTTGCTGTGTTTTTTCAGATAATTTGCAATCTAGAAAGTTCGTCATAATTTATTTATGAACAGCTGTTGTTAATTGCATGTTACAAACATGTTTGAGTAGGTACGTTTTAAAGAATGCGTGAATTCTGCATACGCGCCTTTGACCAGCGTGGCGGATCGTGGATTTATTCCCTTTTATTCTAAGAGGATTGATACAGTTACATAATAAAATGTATTGTTTAATTTAAAGCAAAGGCGCGCACCTCAGTCTATCCTTGTTTATTATTTAGTATCTATTTTAGACTGACTGTGAAGAATATTACCGAACGACAGGCCATTTTTCAGCGGCATGACGGAGTGAATCTGCCCGGAGGCGTATTATCGGACTTGTATTTACAATCTCGCTCCAATACGTGCTGCCCCGTTACAGTTTACTTTTACTGATGTGGTGCAAGTTAAAGCCGTAAAATGTATGCTGTGGTGATGAGTAGGCTGTTGTTACTGGCTTTAGCGCTAGGGAACTTTCGAAACCCATCGACGTTTACACCACTCAATTCATACCCTAAGGTTTTCGTTTATGGTTGCACAGGTTTTGAATTCCTTGACTTCCTTATCCGCCCTACCTGTCTTCTAGAAGCAGCGGTAAAATGTTATTTACATGTTTCTGTTGCGAAGTCGAAGAGTCAGTCAAGCGAAAGTCCTGTTTTCTGGCAACATCGTATTGTTGATGCAATAACAGTAAATTATGCCCTCCGTATTACTTCTTACCTTAAAGTGGCTTATCTGCCTGTTATTTGGTCAATGACGTTGATGATTCATTAAAAAGATCTATGTATTTGTACGCAATTATATTTTATATACATACCTGCTAACTCTCATAATTTGGACCGAACCTTGCATCTATCGCGGAGATTGTCCGGGGACGTATTCAATTTTGCACGACGCGCTATCTGCAGCCTCTATTAGCCAACTTTGATGTGATACATTCCGCCCCGGGTACACGGAATGAGGTATTCAGAGTACACTCCGATCTTCTAGAAGTATTTATACTGTGAAGAGCTTATATCCCGCCGGATCGGATCGATCATCGGGGAGCGACAAAGTTTGTGTTAAGTGTATAGGCACTAGTTGCAAATGATAATGTTTCCATGTCCACATTTCAGATTTATTATTTCACTAGTGAACCGGGTAGAATTTGTTTTGGCCCAAAAAGCAGCGAGTCATCCAGGACAATGTTTTTGTAGAATAGTGATTTTATGTATCTCAAAGAATTAAAAAAAATAATGAGAAATGTAGCCTTTTTTCATCCCAAGACCTTCAAGTATCTTCACATCAAATTACATCACAATCGATGCAGCGGTTTGGCCGTGATCACGTCACAGACAGAGTTACTTTCACATTTATATTTAGTATTGATATAACTTGTGAATCTTTGTCAGACGCCTGTAACCAATTTGACATTAGCTAGTAGTTGGATTTTCCACTAATAACTTTTCATCGATCCGCATAGAGCAACGTGGTAACTCTCCAGGCTTTATAGGGGACCTACAGCGGGCGTCTAATGGATTTTAACCCTTTACTGTAAATAGTTTCCCTGGTTTCGTTGATTATAATATTTTGAAGGATTAAGGATTGTACTTATTAATGAATTTTATTAACCAATTTGTAATAGTAAAGTTGAATCTCGAGTACCCATTGCTTTCTTCAGTTGGTCTTTAAACTATTGTCTGAATTACTAGTAATTTAACCATTAATTACAGAATAGCAATACGATTCTACGCAGGTAACAGATGTAATAGTTTGAGGACCAAATTATAATGCCTGGCGGTGTTATCGAACAAAGCGTTAAAAATAATTTACGCCATAATTATGTACTGTAGTTAGGTTCATAGCTTATGTGTTGAAAACTTAAATTGTTTGCTACGAATACACATTATACTGTACAGATTTTCATCTCGAAATTTGAATAGTCTTCGAAACTCATCGCGCGCCAAATGAGGTTACGCTCGCGAACTTTAACGGAGGTCTTGTTTTGCACGAGGAAGTTTGGAAATAAAAATGTTAGTACGGCGCCCGAAACTGCAACACAGATTTACTTCGACCGAGTTTAATGGTTTTATTCTAATGAGATTATAAAACAATACGTAAACAATGGAAGTGAACGATGTTATATTTATGTACGTATACGCCTCATAGCTTTTAATCGAAAATTACACTGTATGTTACGTGTGCCTAAAGAGAGTTTATTGAAGTTATTACTATTTAGTTTAAGTCATTTCCTTTGATTGAGTGCTGTCCAAGTACCCTATTGGATGAGGTGTATACCTACATATGTGATGGCGTCTATATGTGTAAACATTCCTATGCAATTCTTTATTAGCGTCATAAACACTAAGTCGTTTTAAGAGCCCAAAGGAAACTATTTCTGGAAAAATAACAGATGATTGATGGGTACAGAATTATTAGAACTTAATACTTAAATCTCATTTTAAATTCCTCCCTCAAAACAGCTTATCGTTTGCCAAATGAGGCATGAAGCGACGCAACTACAACGAACTTGTATTTTGTATCAGATGGTTCGAGAAACTATTCAAGTTCTGAGGATCGAGAGCGGGCGATAAAAGAATTAGGTAGTTGGGCGGAAAGTGCAGATTTACTGAGAAAAGCGTTCGGGAGAGTTATTGCGGTTTTCGGTACGATAGGATCTGTTAGTATGCAAATGAGAGTTCTGACAGCGGAAAGATATCTAAATGTATAGGATCATCTATATACAATGCAGCAGTAACATGTAAAAGCTAGAAATTAATCCACAGTTATCTGTAATATGTTTAGATGTGTTTCGGTTGATATCGGAGAGTCATAGAGCGTTCCACGCTCTGTCTTAACGGCAACGAATCGGTGATCCCTTTGTGGTTGCAGGCGTCCATGAGCGGTAATGGTCACTTACCATTGGATAAACCGAATTACATCTATATATATAAACAAAATTGGAGTGTCTGTTTGTAATATTAAAATAACCGTTTATGTTACTAAATGCATATACAGACCGTATTACACAGTACATAATTATACCAAAATATACATTTTTTTATTTTTGTCTGTCTGTTTGTGTCGGGTAATATTTGAAGCAGCTGGACCGAT
>DWPQ01001349.1:0-12474 GCA_018251795.1 Perichares adela | reverse complement strand
CGTCACACTCGGTACGCAGTTCTGCAAATGCACCTTCGATCCTACGGCGCATTTCATCGCGAGAATGGCTTTCACTCACGAACACCGTTTCTTTTACATAGCCATAGAAAAAACGTAACACATTACATTATTATTCACCATAACACATTAGCATTTCCCCGTATTCACGAGCACTGAACTGCAGTTTACACAAAAGATATACTTAACAATAACAATAAAAACACGAATAACACAAAACTGAAGCAATAACAAGTAATAATAAACAATAGTTCACACTCGATACGACTAACACGAAACACGAGCAAAGCTCGGTCGTCTACGATAGATAGTCCCTGATAAGTAATACATAATAATATGGCAGTTAATATTCTAAAGCTAGTTTTGTTTTGTTCTCTGCAGTAGTGCATTTAAGGTTCTATAATCATAACTAGCCCTAAAATAGTTTATCGTTTCCTGATATTAAAATTATTTTGTAAACAGAATATTGGGGTATGTAATTTTATATATCAGTAGCTGCCCGCATGAAAATCCAGTTTTGTTCTAAATAAAATATCTAACTGTAGCAAAGTACGTACAGTAAAATATCAAAAAGATTGTAATGTAGGTATTAATCTTGATGAAACACTCACTATTAATATTTTATTACTGAACTTATCTCGGTCGCCAGTGTCCTCTAGCGGCATAAATATAATTTTTAAATAGCGGGATATAAATTAAAGCTCCTATTCTGCCCAATGCTCTTCACGCAACCTTTCTAGAGCTTAACGCGCATCAAATAGTTTTAAAGTTTCCTCACAGATGTCACCTTTAAAAATAAAAAATCCTGATTTATGAGGAAAATTTGTTACTACAAATTGAAGTAAAATGTAAAGAACTAATTGTTAAAAAATAACGTTATTATTCAAAAGTATTGATAAATACTGTAAAACAACAAAAAAAATCGCGTTATTCGCTTTTCATTCGTTCAATCGACTATTGACGTCAACGTGACGTCAAACAGCTAAGAGCAGTTTTACATTCGTTCATTCTCTTCACTCACATACAAGTTTTCCTTTCATAGTTTTCTTTCCCTCTTGTGTTTTAAATTTTGTATAATATGCTGAGTTAAATATTTCAAGACATGTTTCATTCTAACAGGAAATTTTATTAAAATAAAAAAGCATAGTAACATCTTAAATTAAATGGATTTAGACGACGCAGCCTGCGATTATGGGGAAAACAATGTACCTATATGGCAAGAACCACGACGTGAGCCCTTGGGTGCTCCCAAGGAAACCCTTTGTGATGAGACACCACCCGAACAAGTGTCCGGAGAAAGGATACATGCATTGGAAGAGGAGCAGGAAATATTATCGTCTTCTGTATTTTCCTTGACATCACATCTCGCGCAAGTCGAGTTTCGATTGAGACAAATACTTAAAGCTCCGCCTGAAGAAAAAGATGCTATGTTACAAGCGCTGGAGGAATTCACTTCTCGTGGAGTACCGGATTCCCGCGCAGCGCCCCAGGGCAGCTCCGGAGATCAGAACTGTGGCGAATGTATTGAATTGGAGCGAAAAATACGTAACCAACGAACTAGGCAGTCCCATTTCATAGAGAGACTGAAAACCCAGCTGAAAGAATTGGAAACATATGCCGCGGACCCAAAATGTGATGACGGTAAACATAGAAATTTGATAGATCATTTACGCCATGAAATAGACCGGAGTATTGAAGAAGGATGCCATCAGCCATTAACCACTGATGAATTAAGACATCAAATCGACTGTGCCGTTCGTCAGTATACAGACAGGCAGCTTTCCAAAGAAGAAATTGTAACCAAACTTCAAGCTCATATTGATGATATGCAGAAGTTCATTAAATTAATGCAGAACGACGACATGAATAAAGTGAAGCCGAAACCTAAATCTGAAAGCAAAAATATTGGAAAATCTGATACATTCGAGAAAAACTATACCAGAAGTAAAGTCAATGATGATCTCAAGGCAGAGACAATTAATTTAATGAGAAAAGCTTCTACTCTAATACAAATTTTTACAGTATCACAGTTTGGCTGCTCACCCAATACTAGAAAACATGACAGAAAGTCTTCGACAATCATTACGCACTGGGGAAATCTTCGAGCAAAGCTTGAAATGTCAATAGATGCAGTATTACATCTTGTGTCAAGAGACAGGTCTACTCATAACACTATTGATAGTTATGATAGCGAGTCCGAAGAAGGAGGAATTATTATAAATGATGCGCCCCTCACAACTGCTGTTCGAAGACATCTTGCAGTGAATTTAAGAGATTTACTTCAACATGGTCTAACAGGCACTGAGTCAACTTCTCTTGTTCCTATTATTGGATGCTTTCCTGTTCGCAGATCATCTATGTCACGTTCTATGCACATTTGGGAATTGATACTTCGTTACTATGATCTTAATGACGGTGATAGATTCAATTCTACACCAGCGAGGAAACTAAGCCAGAGCTTTAACCTTGACATTGTAGGAGGAACGGCTATTACGAATAAACAGAGTTTGTTAAGTGCTATTGGCAGCATTTTAGCCTCACATATGCCGTACAAGAGAAGTTATGATGCCCATTTCAAAGCATTTGTCTGTGCTGCTCTGAACAGTCACAAACTTGTTATATGGTTGAATATTATGCTTAAGTGCAGGTCCTTAATTGATTCTTACTACTCGTCGACAAGTTACATAGTTAACACTGGGTTCCAAGATGCTCTTCAGAGCTTGGATCGATTAACTTCGTACAACTTTGAGTTGCCCGTTGATCTTGCTGTCAAACAATTTCAAAATATCAAAGACGTATTTATGTAATAAGTGTAAATCGATCATAATCATAAACAAATGCCTTCCAGTTTAGCAATGCATTTCTTGTGATAGTCAAACATTTTTACTTCTAGTCTATTTTGTAATATAAGGCAATTTTTGTATAGAACAAAAACATTCCAATGTTATTTATTCATCCAGGTGATGTTATCATGAGTTGCAGCAAACATTTTCTTGAGTTTTGTGTAATTTAAAACATTGTTATGTATACATTTTGTAGTAAACTATTGAATATAATTAGGGTATGTTATTTGTCAAGAGTACTTACTCATATTGGTTCTTACTTTTACAAAGTGTATACAAGTTGCAAATATTTTATTGTCATAACTTAAGTTTAGCTATGAGTATTGTGGAAAGTGTCTTGCCTCTATCAAAATTTATATCATTATGTGATAATTTTATTGTACTTAGATTGTAATTGTTTGCTTTTTAGAATAGGGGTGCTACATTGTTTTTGATGATTCAACAATAGATTGATTTAATTTAAATCCCTTTAGTGTAAAATGAACATCAGTATTCTAGAAATGCAATTTTGATCTGACTGAAATCTATTTTATTGTTAACTTAAATAAATGTTATTAATTTAACATAGGCCAGTCCTAATAAACTTACCAAAGAGAAACCAAATATTGTATTATAGGTTAGAGAATATTGCTGAATATATATTATGTAGTTGAGAATCATGATTTGTTGTTTTAATTTTTATTAGCTGTGCCCGCGGCTTCGCCCGCATGGAAAGTTCCCAGCAGACGGGTTTTTTGACATTTATCATTATAAATCAGTCAATTGACATAAAATCCTAATGCACTATTGCCTTTATCCTTCTCAAAATAATGCACCGTCTTTAAGTAAAAACCGTACAAAAATCCGTTCAGATTTTGAGAAAAGGGGCACATGCATCAGAGGACTTTGTTTTATATTATGTATGAATAATCCAGCTTAATAGAAAGAACTAGTTTCATTTTTTAAATTTATGTAACAGCTGTGCAGTTTGTAGAACATTTAATTTTATCCTGATATATCAAACTGGGTATCACTAGTAATTCTATGAAAAAGTGATCTTTGCTACCTACCTAAAACTCTCCATGACCACAATTACTTTTACACCCATAAATCTAGGTTCCTGGGATAATGGGACATTTACAAACAGTTTTATAAAAAAATCTGGTGCACTGAATCATCTTTCAAATATTCGCAGCTCAGGTGATGTAAGAAAAAAAACTTCCAATAGATTTCTATGTATATTTTCAACTGAAGAAATAATAACATACAATAAAATGAACAATTGAACATACATTTATCTCACAAAATTACAGCATAGAGAGTGTAGTTTCCATAATTATGAACACTTGCAAAATTTCACATAAGTTGTATTGTTTAAAATTAATAGCACCAACACTTTGGAAATGTTGAAAGAAACAAGTTCTGAAACTATTTTACATTGAAAGTACTTGCATATAACTAACTGTAAGGGTACAAAAATCCTTTTTAAATTTAATCACCGGTACCTTCGAACAATGTTCATATCTACCTTCATACATTGTAAATGCAGGAATACAAAAAGGTCATCATAATTTGAACACAATACTGAAAACTTTACAAAATAATTTCAAATAAATAATAACAATTACTCACTCACTCGTACGTATTTCATTATGTACATGTTAACGTTGCCATTAAAAAATATTGTACCTCACAATATTGTAGTAGGAAATTGTACATTAACGCAATGATTTTCTCTCGAGCTTGTGATATGAGGCAAAGCCACACTGGACAACAGATTCACTGGGTCATAGAAGGCCTTCAAATAATACACCAGTGCCAATTGATCCATGGAAATCTATAATATTATAAAGAGGATAGATTTGATTGTTTGTTTATTTGTATTGAATAGGCTCCGAAACTGCTGGATCGATTTGAAAAAATATTTTACCATTAGAAGCCGAAATTATCCGTGATGAACATAGGCTACTTTTTACCGCGGAAAAATGCTTCATGCCTACGAGAAAACGGATAATAGTTACAAATAATACATAGCAAAACGATTAGATTCAACGAAAGTTGACTTGCTATGTGAGGAACAACAGACTTTCGAATAACCGATCGTCGCTACACTTAATAGGGGGGTCAGCTAGTACTCATAAAAGTTTTATTTAACAAACACAAAGTGGCTGCACCCACCCTAGCATCTCAAAGTTCACATTTGTGTCGAACACGGACACTAATCAATCATTTCATTCACAAACCAAGATTATCACTTGCTTTCAATATACACAAACAACTGTTACTTGTGTCGGTTATTGAACACCAGCAAACATACATCATTTACATTAATTTCTCTGATCAATCCAATCGTATGCATTGAACCAGTGTCTAGTTTGTGTCTTACAATGTCTCCCGATGTATAAAAGTGTCGAAATCATACAAAGACAATGGAGATTATTATTACTATGTGAGAATAGACATCTCAAGATTGCATTCTAACTTTTTTTTTATTGAAATATCGCGGAATTTCAACCAGTAGGCGATCACTAGTACATATTAAACAGCCTATTTGTATCAGTACAAATTAGCTTCATATCAATAGTTTCAATGTACAATTCCCTGCTAGTACTCAAGTATGACTGGTCCGGAGCACCCCAAGCTCTACTTGGGTCCCAGCATGTCCTCGGGCTTCACCCACTGGTCGAACTGCTCCGCTGTGAGGATGCCTAGCTTGATTGCCGTGTCCTTGAGGGTGCCGCCCTCCTTGTGGGCTGTCTTCGCTATTTGTGCGGCCTGCAAGATGCATACAGTAAATATACAGGATCATGACAAATTATTTTATATCTAATGGTAACTTAAACTCCAGATTAGTGGATTCAAAATTCTGAATTATGAAATGTGGAAACCTGCATACTTCAGAGTTGGCCACAATGTTCTCGATACAAATATGCACATAACATCGTAATTAAACCTTCACACCGTAGAGTTCTCCATAAAAAGATCTCAAAATTGTGTGAAGTCTGCCAACCCGCACTTGGTCAGCGTGGTGGAATATGGCCTTAAACCCTCTGAGTGTGAGAGGAGATCCGAGCCCAGCAGTGGGACAGTTATGGGTTGTTATGTATGAAAGTACAGTAAATTGGCATGATAAGGTGACGTCACCTTGTCGTATCCGATGTGCGGGTTGAGCGCGGTGACCAGCATGAGCGACTCGCGCATGATCTTGTTGATCTGGTTCACGTTGGCCTGGATGCCCACCGCGCAGTTCTTGTTGAACGCCTGACAGCCGTCGCCTGGAACATTATAAGTGGTCACCACCCCCCCTGGGCTACTGCGACACTAAAGGCATTACTGAACATTACCGGCCGACGAGCGGAAGGTCCGCTTGTTATAGGGTTTCCACCAGCAACCGAAACACGTCGAAATATTTCTTTAAAGATTCTAGAAGAGTGGTAAGCCAATTGCGAAACTAGGCACGTCAGTCATTCATCAGTCATCGTCATCACCTTCACGATTAATAGGAATGATACCGAGACCACACAATACTCCACCGTGTTGCCAAATCGTAGCATGATATAGTAAACTAAAAATCCTTAAAACCCATATCATGCAATAGTCTGCTAATTGACAGAAGTTTAATTCTAAACAATCTTTCACCATAGTATTGTTAACTTTAACTGCACCTACTGCAGTTACCCTACATAGGGTGCCACTGAGAAGCAAGCAACCCCTATTTACGAAGAGGGTTCATGTCCTCTTCGCTAGTTTAAATTCTCTGGCTGAGTATTCCAACGTCGCATCTACAGAGGCGCGGATAGCCGTAAAACTGTAAAGGCCGCTAGGGTCAACACCAAAATATACTTCAGAAACCTACTACAGTGGTTCACTAACCGTTTTTTTTTATTACTAGGGCTCCTGTGATATAGTGGTCAGAGACGTTATTCTATGCTTTTTGTATACTTTTAGATAACTATTTTTAAAATCCCACTAGACCAGTAGTCAACAAACTGGATTGGATAATTTCAAAAGAGTCAAATATGAATGTTAGAACAATAAAAAGAAAAATTGGGACACAAATCAATTGGGACACTAAACAAGTATTAGTTAACTTTTATTACACTTAATAAGCAGTACACCCCTTCCTTGGATATTTGTGCCAGAACAGCACATACGGAGCCAAGGAGCCACATGCGGCTCTGGAGCCGTACTTTGCCGAACACTGCTCTAGTCGGCTGAATCAAAATGTTTCTGGTCTCACCAATGAGTCTGATGGAGCGCAACACGTTGGCGACTATCATCGGCTTGAACACGTTGAGCTCGAAGTGTCCGTTGCTGCCGCCGACGGTGCACGCCACGTGGTTGCCCATCACCTGCGCCGCCAACATCGTCATCGCCTCACACTGAGTCGGGTTCACCTTGCCTGACAAGTTATTTATTTGTTTAATTAACATTGCATATAACTGTGTTATATCTAATACCTATAAACAAGAAATTTTTGTGTATATATAGTCTGAATCTCGGAAAGGACTCGAGACGATTTTCATGTTTAGTATGCGACGGGTTCAGGGACGATAAGTCGACCTATCTAGATTTAAATTTTAGTAAACGTCGTTCTATGTGTGCTTTCAGGTTATGAAAAACTTCTACAATATCGTTAGAATACAAAGCCAAATTTCGCCATCACTTAGTCATGTACAAGGTTATAATCACTCAGGTCATACGTCATCAAATTCAAATTCAGTTCATGTAACATTTGGAAGACGGTGGATGATAAATAGGCAATCGTAATGGTGACCTGGCATGATGGAGGAGCCGGGCTCGTTCTCCGGCAGCAGCAGCTCGGCGAGCCCGCAGCGCGGCCCCGAGGCCAGCAGGCGGACGTCGTTGGCGATCTTCATGAGCGAGCACGCGATGGTGTTGAGCGCGCCCGACACCTCCACCATGGCGTCGTGACACGCCAGCGCTTCGAACTTGTTCGGGGCTGACTCGAACGGAATACCTGAACAACATTCATTTTATAATTTTTTATTATACAGAAAGAATTATACAATTCATACCTTTATAAACAGAGGCAATAATTATTTGTGTCGTCACTATTCACGCCCATCTCAGAACGCAATCTTTATGTATAATTATAATATACTAACTTGTATAATAATAATACTAACTTACATTAACTTAAATATACTAAATAATCTATTCATATAAAATTCTCGTGTCACAGTGGTAGTAACCGAACTCCTCCGAAACGGCGTAAACGATTTTTTATACCCCTAAGATTGTAAGGGTGATCCGCTTCAAAAAAAAGGATTTTTTGTTAATTATTTTTTAATTGGCATAAAAATACAGATAACTCTTATTTTTCAATCTTCTACCACAGATTTTTTGTAAAAACGATAGTGACTAGGCTCTTACTAAATTAGTGCTCCATCATCTATGACTACATCATCACTTACCATGAGATGGGATCGTAGTCAACCATTTAATTATTTATTACACTTTATTGCACAAACCAAAAAAACAAGCCTGTGCACCGAAAACAATCTTATCGCTACATAACGATTTCTTCAACACATTTACAATTTTTTACTTAATCGACGGGAAAAAAAAAATTACGTTCATATAGAAGTGCGTTCAAACCTAACCATCTATGTATAGAGTATGAAACGCTCCCCACAGTCCAACACTACGACGGTAACAACCAACCAGTAAGCTTGGCGATCTCGGCGGCGCACTTCTCAGCGAAGCCGACCCTCGTGTTGATGCCGGTGCCCACGGCCGTGCCGCCCAGCGCCAGGTAGTGCAGCCGCGGCAGCGTCGACACCACGCGCTCGATCCCGTACGTGAGCTGGGTGGCGTACCCGCTGAACTCCTGGCCCAGCGTCAGCGGCACCGCGTCCATTAGATGCGTCCTGGAATACGGTCGCATTGTACGTGGGAACTCTATGCAGCTGTGCTCGCGGCTCGTGGAAATCAGTGCGTCACAAAGATTTTCCACCGTAAATCTGAATCACGCGGGTATACTAAGATAGTAGTAAGTTATCTCTTATTACATCAGTTATCTTCCAGTGAAAGTCTTGTCAAAATCAGCCATTGCAGCCGTCCCTGAGATTTGCAGGAACAACCATACAAACAAACAAAAGTGTAAATAATGTCATTATTTCGTGTTTCTTATTTTAATATTTTAAATTTCTGTTATTTCCTGTTTTTTCCTGCAACGAAATAAATTTATTTTTCTTTCTTTCTACATGACGTATGCTAGCTCACCCTTATGAGATACATATAATCTATATTCTACAAAAACACTTGTGACGCTGCTGTCGCTACAGGACAACATCTGCCGGGTCGACTATAAAAAAAAAGTTCTACTACCAAGTAATTATCACACACATCACCTGCCGATCTTGATGATCTTGTCAAACTCCTTGGACTTGGCCTGCAGCGTGTCCCTGAGCACGACGAGCCCCGGCATGAGCCGGTCCCGCAGCTCCATGGCCACTGCGATGTGCATGGCGGTGGGGTACGTGTCGTTGGAGCTCTGCGACTTGTTCACGTGGTCGTTGGGGTGCACCGGGTCCTTGCTGCCCAGCTTGCCGCCCAGGATTTGGATCGCTCGGTTCGATATCACCTGGTACAATGTATTATGACTTAGGGGCTGGTCGAGTATTAGGAAACCGCTATAGAGGTCACGGTGGTCTTTGTTTTGCTTATTTTGTACTAGCTGTGCCCGCGGCTATGCTCGCGTAGAAATCAGTATGTCGCAAAGCTTTTCCCGCGGGAATTCTTAAATAAAAAGTAGCCTAAGTTACTCCTAATTACATCAGCTGTTTTGCAGTGAAAGTCCATCCGTTCCAGATATAAGCCGAAACAAGCAGACAGAGAGACAAAAAAACTGTATATGTAATTTGGTAAAAAACGGTTATTTTAATATTACAAACGTACATTTAAATTTTATTCATTTGTATAAATTTATAGATGACAATAGATCACTATGTAATGATTACGTAAGCAGTAATTATATTTTTTTACACATGACAACCATCACCTTGTCTTTGTTTGAAAGCGAAACGCATTTTTGGAGATTCCAACGAATAATGTTTACGTAAGCATTTGAGAGCTTTACTTACTTTTGCTGACTTGGAGGATGGGGGTAAATCATTTAAATGAATCTGCTTACGTAATACTTGAATGAACTGTTATTTATGTTCCTATCTACATTATAGTGCTGATCTCAGATTGTTCTTAGTCCAATCTTGATCCGGTAAAATATTATTTAGTTTTTTTATTTGTATACTAACGTATCAAAGCCCCTTACCTCATTAGTGTTCATATTGGACTGAGTGCCAGAGCCGGTCTGCCATATGACCAGTGGAAAGTGGCCTTCCCGGTACAACTTGCCGGAGATCACGTCGTCGGATGCCTGGATGATTGCCTCCGCTGAAATGAAAAGAAAAAGTTCGCAACTACATTTTACATTTAACCTTTTACCCTCTAGACTTAATATCAGTTCTGTTGTCGTGCCCTCAGCGCTAACCACAGTAAAAGGAAAACTAAATACCTATATTACATAAGAGTTAAATATTATATCGATATGCGTGTGTCCCCTTTAAACAATGTCCCTAGTAATTATTTTAATAGTTATATATTGTTAATTCGACAAAACAATGGTCAGGTCAAAATGTTGGAGCTACAGGCTTATTTATAAAATTTTTGGTGTCCAAACCGTCCGCCAAATAAATGCCCAAGGGCAACGGTCAAACGCCATGAGGTGACTCGTCTATTACCTGCTAAATGGCATAAAAATAACCTAATCATAACACTGGTAAGACTATAGGACTCGTCAAGTTTAGAGTACGCTCTGAAGACATATTCAAGTAGCGTCGTAACACCAAACTATAGGTGTTAACAGGATGATAAGCAACTTCAGAGCCTACTAGAAATATGGCTCAAAATATACATAGGTAAGCGGTGAAATAAAAATGATTCCGCACCTATTTTTTTCTCCAGTCCAAACTCGATGTTCACTTTGGCAGCGGCCTTCTTCAGAATACCCATGGCAATGATCACAGGATACTGAAATCAATGATAAAAATTATTACATTATATCTTTTAATAAAGAACAAGAAGAGATAGTCAAAGTAATTATTGCGAGATGATAAAAAAACTTATACATAACTAGCTGACCCCGCAAACCTCGTTTTGCCTTACAAATTAAATGTAATAAAAAATGGGGGTTGGTGATGGACGGGTGAAAATTAAGGGTTGTAATACATATGTAATACAACCCCTATAAGATCCCTATAAGAATATAGGGATACGTGTAGTTTGACTGTATGAAACGTGGAGATCCGTGGCGAATGGCACTGCAGAGCAAGAATCGACCAAGATATGACCACGACCACTCCGACAAGAGTGCACGACTAAGAGGAAGATACTCTTAAAATTTATAATTTTCAAGCATCCGGAACGTTCGCCGTTGGGTGCCGTCTACAAGAGGTCATTGGCTAAAAATGAGCTCGACTGTCTATTGTCCCGGTACGAGTAAACAATGGCAAATTGGTATTGTCGTCACGTAACGCTACCAGCGAAATTACGAAACGGTTACAAGTGAAAGTATAGCAAGTATTGTATGTTGCGCATGTTTCAAAGACCACGTTAAAGCAGTTGTTTTGGTAGATACTGTTAGATCCGTATATTATCATTATTCATTATCTACTTTGTAACAGAATTTTCGGTGGTCTGCTAGCTTGTACTGGAGCCAGTCTAGTTGGAGTTCAGGAAAGGTACCGGTGTGTTACCGTGAGATTCCGGAGTCTCCCATACGCGCGCGGGAAGGATGCTGAGGGGGTTTTAGTGGGTAAAATCCCTAAAATCCCTCACATCCCGGATGAAGAGAGAATAGGTATCATTAGATTTCGACGTTGGTCTCTTGAACGGGGTGTTATTATGATGATGATGAAGTATAATCCTGAATGATCATTCCTGGCGTTTTTTATAAACTCATGTTCATGCTTTGCAAATTGTAACTAATGGTTTTGAATTGCCGTGTTTACACAAGTGTACAGAACCACAAACACGAAGATTACCGAGAGCCATTAATAAGGTAGTTCCACTGTGAATCGCATGTACTCACCGGCATTCGCTCTTCAATACCCCCGATGGGGAAGTTCATGATGGAGCGCACAGTCTGCGCGCCATACAGCTTGTCATCCGGGACATCCAGCTCCCCGAATGTGTCGCGTTCTTTTCTCTGAAAACATTCAAATACCCACAATTAACAGTGGAGATCATCAAGGACCTAGTTCTGTTCGCGTGAAGCTGTATAGGCCGGTAGGTCCAATGTCTATTAATAACAAACCAACATAAACATCAAGGACCTAGTACTAACTTTACACATTGTACTCCTTGATTTGTGTGTGTCCTAAATAAACAAGGATCCTGTCTTCATCATCACAACACCCAAATGTCTCTCAAAATGATAATGTGAGGATTTAGTCCACAGTCTACTTAGTTTGTTTAGGGCCATAGAGAGCAGTAGTAGATAACAGTGTCAAGTGTATAGCTTCAAATTGGCAACAATGTAGTACGTTGTTACTACAATAACAATACAATACAATACATAACAATATTATCTTTATTGGTCACGATAAGT
>DWPQ01001348.1:0-12475 GCA_018251795.1 Perichares adela | reverse complement strand
CACAAAATCTGTTTTCTATTATCTGTGCACCGTATGACCTGTAGTTTACGTCATTCTATGGTAGTTTCTGTAATCTGTAGAAGGATAGATAGTCTGTAGCTGTGTACCATAAAAATAAATTTTTGAGTTTTCCAGAAGCCGCTGTGTTTGCTCTAATTTCATTGAAATAATATAAATGCTTTTTATCTTATGTTTCAATTGAAGAAAAAAACAAATTGAGAATAAGCTACTGTACATTTCAGTCACATTTAAACGGTAATTAACGTTTTGCTTTGTATCGTAACGCAATGAAACATTCATGACTCCTAAGACTAACCATACTTATATTTTGATGTTTTTGCGATTTTACTTTTAGCGTATTGCAATCAATAAAAAGTAAGCGCGAACACAGCATCAGATCTCGTTTCAATGGTGTATCATTCTCTCTTTTTTTCTCAACATTGATTTTTTTATTTCAGGTTATTATCGACCTGTCAAGAAGACATTTTTTCGTCAAGCTGTCTCCGCAAATTCGCAAAATAGGAGACGAAAACCCTTTTAGGTTTACAAATTTCATATCGAATCTGCCACCTATCGTAAGTATATTAGTTATAATGTCTTAATTGTATTGTTTTACGTTTAATATTTTGTTAATGGCGTAGGGAATTTTCAGCTCATCTAGTTCATTCCCGTGGAGTCCCTCGCGTGGGTGTTTTAATAAAACGTTTAACTGAATCGAGACATAACCTTTTAACGCATTATACTTTATGTAAAATACTTACTGCATTAAGTTGATTACACTTTTTATTTTAGACTGTAGTGGGAATTACTTGTATGTGACGCCAGACGACGTATACTGCTGTTCTGAACGTAGTTTGTTTTAGTGCGATATACCTATTAAACAGTGGAAAACCCAGTGCCTATGGGCTTATATGTTTGTGTTCATTTAAACAAAAAAATCTTTCTTTCTATCTTAGTGTGAAATCTACATCAGAAATAGTTTAATTCATGTTACAATATTTGAACATGCTTAACTTTTTTTTGTTTGTAAACAATTAGATACTGCACATTGAAACTATGAAAACAAATTTACTAAGAAGCAGGTTTATTGCCTTTCTTCTATGCAACCTAATTATAGTTAAGAAATAATTGCATTATTAAGTTGCATATAATAAGTAAAATATTTGTTGATACGTAGGTTATGTATCATAATATATCTTTATGTCAGTGCAACAAGCAACAATATATTGTGTCATCCTTGTAAATGGATATCATACTTCTATAAAAGTGTTTGTAAAAACCCACTTTGAAAAAAAAATTATTTTGTATCAATTGTAGGCAGTTCATATGGTTAGTATTATGGGTATGATTATCTGTTGAAAGGTGTCAGTATAATTTATTACATGCTACAGTCACCCTTTTTTTTATTCAACAGAAGTTCAGGCCTTCAGGCTATAAAAGAACTTCAAGGTCTTAGTTAATTACTTTAGTGAAATGAAGAAATTATCAATTACAATTAGAGATAAGTGCAATGTAATGGGTGTTAATCCATATTAATATTATAATTGTGAAAGTAACTCTTGTCTGTTTGTGATGTGATCACAGCTAATCTGCTGCACCTATTGTGAACGTAAAGGTGTTGGGATTAAAATAGGTTTCATTTTTCAGTGTCTTTTTTAATTTTTGAGGAATTTCATTGCTTCACAAAATTATTGGCGAAAACGGCCTTCCTGAATGCTTAGTTGGGACATGCTCAATCAATGTTACGAGATATATAAACACAATGTTCTACAAACACACTGTCCTGGTTGAGTCACTGCTTTTCCGGGCAGAACAAAGTCTGCCGGATGTTAATATAAGAATAATTGTTTGTTAATTAATCATTTTTTTGTAGGGTGGTGGAGCGATGCCTCGTTGTAGCAAAAGAACGCGCAGCGGCGCTCCGGCCAGTGAGGTACTGCCCGGCGCCACTTCACTAGAGGATCAACATCACCACAAGAGGTCTCGGAATAGCAGGTAGGACTCCATGAGTATGCTTTACAAGATACAGTTAACAGAATCATTCAGAATAATATTTACTAATTCTTATTTTTTTATTTCTTTATTCCACAAAAATGGTACATTATGTTAATTTGTATCAAGTCTTGCCAAACTGTATATACAGTTTGTAATAAGATTTTTATTATTTCTAGTGGCATCTAGTTTGTTATATATTTTAGGTACCAAATACAATGTTTAAGGTTTACTCAGAAAACTTTGCAAGTTACGCATTAATTGCATGGCCCAAGAATGTAAATAAACTAGTATTAGTAATTCACCACATCAACAACATGTTTGAAGGTCCGTTGGGATAAGAGCATTCATTTTCAACTCTTTTCAAGGACTTTTCTAGATGTATATCTTACTACCAGTTATTACAAAACCCGATTGTTAGTACTTATACCATAAACAGTAGATGATTGTGTCAGTGTAGAAGGGGCATCTATCAATAGATTTACATTTATTTATATTTAGTGCATTTGAATATTGTTGCTACAGGTAAATTGTCTTATTTTCCTCTTGATGCCATATGTTTTGAAATATTGACATCATTGTTACTATTCTTGGGTTCTGCAAATTGTGTTGTACATAAATGAGTTTATATAGATATATTTGTCATAATATGGTATTCTAAGGTACACATGATACATATACCATTAACAAATGTACTTAAATTGTATTTGCAGCTCTCGGAGACATTCCAAATCAGAGGAGACAAGTTTCAGCACAAGAAAATGCTTAACATGGTTCAAAGAGTACACAACAGTCACTGAACCGGATGTTTTAGGTAAGTTATTTTTAGCAAATTCTTGCTTAGAATGTACTTCCTAATGATATTCATCCTTATCACTAGGCTCATCACCTTACTTACATCCTGAACTTAAACATATCTCATGATTATTAAACATTGGTATTACTCTCAATAAATAATTACTATATTGAATCTGCAGGTCCCGAAGGAATGGAAAAATTTTGTGAAGACATTGGAGTTGATCCAGAAAATGTAGTAATGCTGGTCATTGCTTACAAGATGGGAGCCAAACAAATGGGATACTTCACACAAGAAGAATGGTTGAAAGGTACTGTACATGTAATATTTGTCTAGCTTAAGGTGGTTTGACTAGCTGGAGCATCTAGAAAGCTCATGGTATTTTAATTGCCAGATAGATGTAGATGACGTGAATGTGTTTATTGTTGCAGGTCTAACAGATCTCCAGTGTGACAGTGTCCACAAGCTGCAGAACAAGCTAGACTACCTCCGCAACTTATTGAATGACCCTTATGCATTTAAGAGTGTCTATAGATATTCATATGATTTTGCCAGGGTGAGTTAATTTGGTTTGATGTTTACTTTGTAGACATATGTTATGCACAGCAATACAAGTGAGATATGTGTGATTCTTAGCTGGTATTTATGTGTTTCCAATTAAGAAGGAAATTATGGAATTGTTTGTTAAATAAAGATGACACTTTATGGTTCACTACATGTGCTCGCGGCTCTGCCTGTGTGGAAATCAAAGTGTCACAAAGTTTTTCCAATTTTATTAAGTTGTATAGACAACAGTTCTTAAAATTGTTGTCTGTCCGTCTGTTTGTTCCGGGTAATCTTTGAAACGCCTAGACCGGTTTTGACGGGACTTTTACTGGAAGATAGCTGATGTAATAAGGAGAAACTTAGGCTACTTTTTATCTAAGAAATCCCGCGGGATTTGGATATACGCGGGAAAAACTTTGCGACGAATTGATTTCCATGCGGGGCAAGGCTGCAAGCACAGCTAGATTAGTAATAAGAACACTTGGACTATTAACACATATCTAACGACACCTTAATTATATAAATGTGTCCAGGGGTTTGGAAGATACGAGGTAATAAAGAATATTACAAAAACATGACCTCTTACAGTGTGGTAAAAAGCGGTTATTTGAACATCACAAACAGACACTTCAATTTAATTTAGTATAGATGAGAGATGCGAAGTACGATAATATAACGATGACAGGACAAGGACCAGCGGTCCCTGGACACGAGCACGGCGCGCGCGCTGCTGGGCGTGCTGCTGCCGCGCTGGGCGCTGCGGCCGGCGCTGGCAGAGTTCCTGTCCCGCGAGCGGCGCTACCGGGTCGTCAACCGCGACCAGTGGTGCAACATCCTGGAGTTCAGCCGCACCGTGGACGCGCACCTCACCACCTACGACGCGGACGGCGCATGTGAGTATCCGCTACACCGTCTACGGCCCATACAACTGAGGAATGAGCGCCCGGACGGTGTCCACTTACCATCAGGCGGCCCGTCTGCTGTTTCGTCAGTCCTTAGAACTATAAAAAAAAAAACTATTCAAATTAATTCGTTCTTGTTGGTATCACTGATACGCTTATGCTCATCCATTTTTTGCTTCTGCTACCGTTTTGGAAAGATGCTATATCATGGATGAAAAGAAACGGCGAAAGAAACTCATCAGTACGTCTAATCAATAGACTTTTGTTGTACAGTAGTATTTCTTACCCTGTGCGAAATTAGACACTGAGTGAATTATTCGAAAACGGTTTGTAATTTAAAATATCATCAATAATATAGTAACTCTTGCCTACGTTATGCTTTTACACATTTCTTAAACATTTGTGTAGGTAGATTGCGTATCGATATTGGGATTTTATTATAAAATCAGCTGTGCCCGCGTCTCTGTTTATGTAGAAATCAGTGTGTCGCAAACATTTTCCCGCGTAAATCTGAATCTCGCGGCAATTCTAAGATAAATAACTGAGATAATTTCAGCTTAATACCTCCATGCGTTCCTGAGAAAAAGGATCTTGACAGACGGACAACAAATTGATCCTATAAGGGTTTCGTTTTATCCTTTCGAGATAAAGAATACTAAATATATCATATATATGTCATATAATATAGTTTTTGAAACACTGGAATAATGTATGAACGTTTGTCGCCAGGGCCGGTGATGTTGGATGAGTTCGTGGAGTGGCTGCGCAGCGAGCGGGCCGGGGACAACGCCATGACCGCCAGCTGAGACCGGCCCCATGCCAGGTACACGCACTGCCGCCCTCGGACATAACACCTGGTGGACCCCACAGTGTCCCGCCCGGAAAAACAACAACTGGCACAGGACAATGTTTTTATGTAGCTCGTCAAACGTCCAAATTTCTGGAGAAAATACTAAACAAAATTTTTAAAAAGTAGCCTATTTTCATCCTTAGACCTTCAAGTATCTCCATATGAAATTTCATAACAATGTTTATAGCCTCAAAGGTATTTTAGACAAAAAAAATATTAAGTATTTTTTTGTTTTGGGCTTCTTTTGCCCTGCTACTCACCAGCAAGGTCTGCAGTATGGGGGGATTATAGGAGAGGTATGTGATAAGTTTTCAGCTTGCCACGAATACCTAACCAAAAATTGGTACCAGCTCAGATTAGTGTGTTTGTTTCTGATGGACATTCTGCTGGTGGCCCTAGCGGCCTTTACAGCTTCACGCGAACAGAAGGATTGATGTGTGTCAGTGTTGTTTTCAAATTCAAATTAATTCATTCATGTTTGTATCACTGATACACTTATGCAAGAAATTTATCAGCACATCTTTTACATAGTATAACTATACTATATAAGTATAAATATAACTATAGTTTCAAATACATTATACTCTTTTATTTTTCGGGATTCCAACAAATAATGTTTATGCAATTGGTGGGAGGTGTGCAGCATTACTTTTGCTGACAAAGGGCATTAGGGGAGTTAATAATTGTAAATAAATCTGCTTACGTAACACTTGTAAGGCCCCGTATGAGCGTGCGCAAGCGTTAGGTCACGTAGCCAAACACTTAAAACGTAGACGCGGTGTTTTTTTATCAACGTTTTCAATACCAAAATTTCGAATTCAATATTAGTATGAAAATGTTTGTATAAATATTTTCTTTATCTAGAGATAAACGCTAACACAGAAACATCTTTCACTAGAATTCCCTGTTTTGTCACATAAATCCTTGCGCTGGTCGGGTGTCGAACCCGGGACTCCAGGCTTAGCAAGTAAAGTCACGACCAAATGGTTTGTAGAGTTAATAAAATATTGCAATTGAAATATCCTGGATATATAATTTGCAGTGTCAAATACGTAAAGTTGAGGATTCTAGACTCTCCTGTCGCATTAAGAGCGGTTGACACCACGCACTAAGTACAGATTGGCGAATTACACACGTTCTAGAATATTATGGAGAGCTCTCAAGTGTGCGTGTTACCTCACGATGTTTTCTTTCACCGAAACAGTTGATAAACTAATTTGTAACACGCATATACATTTTTTTACATTATAGGTACGCAGGATGTACCCTCCATTTGAGAGACTTAAGTTTCAATCCACCAGGCTATCACTGCTCACGATATTGTACTTGTGTAATTGCAGTCATCAATTGTCAGTCTTACTTACAACTTTCCAGGGTTGTATTATGTTGATCATTTACCAACTGTGAAATACGCGATGTTATCGATCAAATGTTAAACAATTGTTATTAAACTTTCAGCTCAACAACAAGTGCTCCAGACGTCGGTGAATCAGCTCGGAGGTCAGCCGATGACGTCGTTCGGCCTCGGCTTAGGACTGGGCGGGCAGCTCCAGCAGGGCCTGGCCGCGCAGAACCTCGGCCTGCAACAGAACATGGGCTTGGCGCCCAACCTGGGACTCAATCAGAATCTGATTGGGCAGAACCTTGGACAGAACTTGGGTGAGTAACATTTGCTTTCTGTTTCTTACCCACTACTGAATGTCTATTATCTCACACATACGTAATAAGGCACGAGGTGAAGAGGAGAAACTCCGAGGGTAGTAGAAAATGTCTTAATTCCGTAATTAAGCTAATTATAGTTGAATGTATTTGTGTGGCAGGTCTCGGTGGACAGTCTTTGGGGCTGGGCGGCGGTGGGCTGATGGCAGGAGGCGCGCTGGGCCTCGTGGCCCCCAACCTGGGTCAGCTGGTGGCGCAGAGAGCTGTGCACCACGCGCTCGCGAGACGCGCCGTCGACATGGAGATGGGTGTGTGATATTCACTTCGATACCTTATTTATAACTTAATTTGAATCAATAAAATAACTTCCTCTACCCTCTTTCCTTTCCCTAATATCTTACTCTCGCAAATTCCTTTTTATATTCCTTATATTGTTTGTTTATAAAGGGGCCATCCATAATTTGTTAAGGGGAGGGAATGGGTTGACGAAGTCTGACAAAGGGGTGGAGTGGGGTCGAAAATTTTGTGACATGTTTTTTTTTTAATAGTCATAATATTTTATTAAAGCAAAGGATACAACACTAAATTTAAATTAAGTACCTAATGAAGAATAACATAAACATAGTTGCAACTTCATCTAAATGTTAAATTGTAAAATATTGTGACTTTATACTAGGTAGGAGGGGGGTTGCACAAGTGTGACGAACTGTGACAAGGACTCGGGAGGAATTAAAAATCGTGAAATTCGTGTAACGAAATTTATGGATAGCACCAAATTGTGTAATATGGGCATGAATACAGTACATATATTAATAGTTCCCGATAACGACAGGTATGACGAACGTGAACTCGACGGGCTCGTCGCAGCCGAGCACGCCCAACAAGGCGCACTCGTACAACGAGTACATGCTATCGCTGCAACACAAACTCGCCTCTATATCCAACAGCGTAAGTCATATTATGCTACCTACATGTCATTTAATTGCATGAAGCATGCTCTTTTATAAAGTCTATGTTAATGATAGTCTAAGTTTCATTATGGATAACTTCTTTTGAATTATCTTCGCATCTCGGAGATTTGCGATCAGACTTGTTTGTGTAAACTGTAAATAACTATGAATAAGTGTATGGTCACTCTATGGTCTATTTCTACTTGTGTTGTATGTCCAATAATATTATATTGAATTTCATTACATAATCCAGCTTTTGCTATAAGTCAACCTCCTATAATACACAGCAGAATTCCAAGTCCCCCGTATTTCATAGCTGTAAATTGTATATGAGATATTTAAATACAGTTTGATATTATTCGTAAATGTATTTATTTATTAGTAAAACATAATACGGTTGAAATCTCATATTAGCTTGCTCCTGTTCTCACTGGGGTGAAGTGCCACCGGCATTGAGAACCTTTTTGAACACATTTAATTTTAAATTATAGTGTAAAAATTTAAAAAAATTCATAAATAATGTGTGTGTGTCAGCTGTATATTATATTCATTAGATGTCGATTTCTTGTACAAAAGGATAAGTGGGAGTGTTCATGTACTTATGTAAGTGTATTTATGTAAGTTTTGAGGAATGAGGTAGCAAGAGTATTTAATTGCCTGTTACTAAAACGAATATTAAAAATTTTCACGGGTGGCCTTACATTGGTCACTGGAGCCCATGTCCATTAGTGACCACCTACCATCATGGCATATCAGCTTGTTGGTCAGCCCATCAGGCTATTAATCGGGTTTACCCTTATCTGAAGACACATTTATATTTAACAATAAAGTTAACGCCTGAAGCATTACGCTCACCAAATGTACCGTAATATTTGATTGTCGCCATTAAAGATTAAATAAATAAATAAAGAAAAACAATAGTAGTTGAACGCTCTCAGTGTATCCTCAACTCGTTCTCAGTGTATAATTTCATTTCATATGTGGTAAGCTATGTGTGTGCCATGTACAAAGTTCCATGGTGTGTGTGTGCGCCAGGGCCCCGTGTCGCCGCAGTCCCCGCTAGAGTACAGCCCGGCGCTGTCGCCGACGCGCGCCATGCACGCCCTGCCCGGACACAAGGTACATGCTAACTTTATGCCCGCTCTAACTTACGGACAGTACACACTCCATTCGGTGATTTGATGAACATATGAACATTTTAAAGGCAGCAACGACATCGCGTCCAGTGGTTTTACAGATAATACTCCATATTTCGTTGAAAATATTCAGAGCTGTCAAATATAATTAGTGATCTCAAAATGTAATGTACCAAATGTAATATTTCATGCTGTATTTAAGAACTGTTTCAGCTTTCTGGTATAGCAATGTGTCTGAACCCATTCTCAAATAGTATATTCATTAGCTGGTAGAAAATGCTTTAGTCGTTAAATCATGCCGACTCTATTTGCAAGGTCATTAAATTCAGAAAGTTATTTTAAAGACATATTCGGAACTATAATTCAAAGAGGTTCGATCAATGCAGACGGAGAGCGTAGACGGCGCGCTGGTGGGCGAGGGGGCGGAGCCCGGGGACGGCGGCGAGGCGGGGGGCGTGGCGGCGCGCACTGCGGCGCGGCATGCAGCACGACTGGCGCACCTCGACCACGAGCTCAGCAAGATAAGCCTGCATTACAAGCAGGGACCGCCCAAGGTATACCATCGTCGTACTGACCAAACCGAACCCGAGTGAAACGTTTTAGTAGATAAAACATAATGTTCTAACACTTAGACCTCTTCAACCAGAATATGCTGTTTGGTGGCCATGATGTCACAAATTATACATTCTAAATAAATACCCTCGATCCGAAAAAGTTGCTGGAAGTGTTGTGTGAACTTTGAACTGAACGGTCTTATATACCAGTTTTATTCCATACGGAGAATATCAGTTGGGAAATTACTACGTAAGTTTCGATATACTAATTGTGTATATTACCGTACTGCAGGACGTGTACAGCGCCGAGCACAGCGCAGAGGAACACGACATTCTGGCGGCCACCATGAACGACAGCGCCGTCAACACGTTCGAAGGTATTGAGCGGACCCCGTCGCCGATAGCTCCTCATCACTCCAGTCGGTATTTGGTGTGATGTGTGATATTCTTTCCAGAGCTGGGCGCGGAGTGGGTGGGGTCGAGCGGAGGGCGCGCGCGTCGCTTCCGCGTGTCGCGCGCCGCGCCGCTCCGGGAGTACGGCCTGTGTCGGCTGCTGCCGGAACACTTGCACGGTGAATATATACGTTTATTAACTAGCTACTGATCTATACTAAAATTATATCCACCGTTTTGATACTGGGGGGTATAAGTTTGAGCAGCATATATATACGACTAGCTGATCCCGCCAACGTCGATTTGCCTTATAATTTATTTTCCCGTTTTTGTTATAATTCATCGTTGCTGCTCCATTTCTTTTGCAACTTTCTCAATAAATGGACTAAACTCTTACAATTTTTTTTTTCATTTAGGATAAGTTCCTGATATTAGCGCGTTCAACCAAACAAAGAAAAACTTCAGTTTTATAATATTAGTTAAGATTATATTAGCAACATGCAGCTCGTTCTCGTTGCAGCGAAAGAGAAATTAGATTTGGCGCAGTCGCAGTTCGGCGGCGAGGGTGCCCTGGACGAGCTGTCGTGCGACAACACGTCGTGGGGCGACGTGGAGACGACGGCGGCGGGGGGCGGGGGCGAGCACGAGCATGACGGCGAGCACGAGCACGACGGTGACGGCGAGAACGAGCACGACGCGACCGACACGTACGTGCTGACGGACACGGCGCGCACGCGCTGCTACGTGCTCTCGGACGTGCTCAATGGACGCGTCGCTACCATCGTGGACCCCGCGCCGCAGGTATGTTTCATACAGTTTCAGTTTTGTTCATATTAGACAAGTTAGTGCTTAAATACGGTCTTACCTGATGGTAAATGGTGTTGTAGCCATAGAAGCGCACTAGCTCAGTAAAAAAAGCCTATTCATTCTCACCTTGAAGATACACACATTGTAATGAAACCGGAACACCACTCGCGGGTTTTATTTAATGTTTCCTGGTTTAGAATTAAGTTTTAGATTACGGTTTCCAATTGTTGATATAGCTTACATACGACGACACAGCAACCGAAATACATCGAGACATTTCACAGTTGATTCTACAAGGAGGGTGGTAAGCTAATTACAATGCCAGGCAGATCAAGAACTACCACCATAAATAAATTAGTGCGAACTGTTGAATCAACTGTTTAGCAGAAAATTCCATCCAAACCCCAGCGTTCTTCTCCAGCACCACGTGATATACAATTGCTTTATATTTCCTCAAGGAGTGTGATTGTCGTAACAGGAAATTAGGCTGGTTGGCTAGGTTGGTGTCTCGTATATAGTACAATATAACTCAGTGGCAATTGAAACAATTGGATAATTAAATCAAAGATTTATTTATTCAGTAATCGTAATAACAAAAACAACATTAAAATAACAAACTATTTATCCTCGCTCGCTACGCGATGAAACAGCTAACCAATTCTATATTTAGTGGTAAGTCGATAGCTACCTTTAATTAAAGATTCTTCATGCCATTTGTGTTCCATAATTTTCTAGAATCATTAATTTTATTTAGTGGGTAGTGCAATATCTTGAGTCTCTTCTAGCATTGCAACGGAAGAAGGCTTATTTATTAATTTTATGTAATCCTTTATCATACACACAGAAGATACAGTCCCAGTTACGTTGGTCCTTCGAGCTAGATTTTCCGGAGTATATGTACAAACATTTCAAATTAGACAACACAGACGTGACGTCACGTGTAGAATGTTCCCATCGACATTATTTCATGAGTTAATTATTTGATGTGTACACAGATGGAGAGTAAGCTGAGTCCGGAGGAGGGGCTGGGCGTGGGCGTGGGGGAGGAGCGCGACCGCAGCTACCTGGTGTTGGACGCGGTGCGCGGCGTCACGTGCACGGTGCTCGACCGCGCGCTCTGTCTCGAGGAAGACCCCGCCTTCTCGCTGTTCATAGAGACGCGCTACCGACACAGCGACTCGCGGGAGACCAGCGACGACTCCAAGTGGACCGGGGACTCCAAGGTACGGTAGCCACCGCTGAACCGGTGCAGTGGATATTCGAAACGCAAGGATAGGGAACAGTGGCCAATCAATTAATTATAGAAGCAGTGTGCCAAGTGGCAAAGGCCCCGGGCTTTTATTATTCAATTTACTAGAAAATCCATTTATGCTGTTAGGGTGATATCTATAAACCGCGCTTACACTTATCTTATGACTTTGCTCTGGTTTGCAGTATTTACAATTATTGTTGTGCGGTTATTAGCGTAAAATTTTCGTAAGTCACCAAAATTGTGCATTCAAGATACACTCAGCGAAGCTTAGGTTGAGTCAAAGCGATGTTTATGTATACGAAAACTGTCTTAGTAACTTAAGACGCTTTATAGATCTTAAGACTGAATCCTAACAGATTATCAGTCATCTGTTTGTAACGGTTCAGCCGCGGAACGAGCGATCTTACGACCAGTGTTGGTAACACGAGTGTCTCAAGTATCCCTTTGCATTCGTTGTGCTTTACTTGTTCGTTGTCCTTTTAATTATTATGTACTAGTGTAACATTTTAAATGACGATGACAATATTATAGGATAGATATGTTTATGATGATATAATCATATATTATGTACTAGTGTAACATTTTAAATGACGATGACAATATTATAGGATAGATATGTTTATGATGATATAATCATA
>DWPQ01001347.1:0-12479 GCA_018251795.1 Perichares adela | reverse complement strand
GAAGCGGAAATGCAATGCTTTTTCTGATCTAAATAGCTACTTACACTATATTTTTTTATGTTTTCATGTTTTTTAAAGGGTAAAATATTTTATTAATTAGTTAAATTTTTTTTTACACCTAAATGTGTTTGTAAATTTAATATTGTTCATACAGAATATGACATTCCTACATAAAGAGGGTTTAAACTGATAGAGCGTCATAGTGCGTAATGGAGTCGAAGTTCTGTTGAACTAAGTTGTGAATATAATTATTGTACGTTTTTCTTAGAAATATCACATAAAAGTACATGTATTGTTATATGTGGGATTGCAGTGAACCATTCTAAATAATATATGGATACCATAAATGTGAAAAAGTGTTCAAACAACCTCGTTCTTTCATCGATGGTATGTGTGCCATCAAAATATTTTGGAAAGTTGATTGTAACTTTACTCGTGTTTGAATATTATGTAATTTTTCACGTGTTACAGTCATATTGTGCTAATATTTAATGAACTGTACTATTTCTGTAAGGAATAATGCACTCCTAATACGATTTTTCGATATCTTTGTCATCCGCGTAACTGAGTAGCTGGTGGAAAGGTCACGCATTCATCCGCGTTTTTGTTTTCAGAACGTATGTGGAAAAATAGTGAATATGAACAAGGTTTCGAGCCGTTATCAACGTCTGTTCTAAAGTTTCACGGGCCCTTGTCTTCGAGTTCATGGTTTTACGGGGGCATTCGAATTGCGGACCAAATTCAGATGTAGGGATGGCTTCTGATCAACCTTTGAAGAAGAAGCAGCGAATAGATGGGCCAGACATCGATGATGGAAGCGATAGATCCACGGAGGACATTCTCACAGACATTTTTGACGCGGGAACACCACCAGCTGAAACTACCGAAGACTTTTCGTCGAGAAACGGTGAGTCGCCAGACAGTGGAACAGTAAGTGAAGATGCGGTGGACTGCTCAACTATTATGAGGCTCCCGAGTGACCGAAGTGTTGATATCATTCCATCATGCTCCACAAATACACCTCATTGGAGCCCAGAGAATGATAAGCTGCTTGCGGAGTTGAGAGTGCTCCAAACTGCCTTGGTCGGTCAGTGCTTATGTGGATTTAATGAAAGTGTTTTGTTGCAACTGTTTGATCGACAACTTAACATTGTGTCGTGGCCCTTAACCTGTTCCTTGACATATCTGTCAACTATGCAACTTATGTTTGATATTTATTTAAAACAAAATAATACTGGGACTATCTGTTCGAAGATCATGCAAGCATGTGATATATTTGTTAGAAATAGGCACGATTGGCTCACTGAGGTAGTAGAATTAGCTGAACACAAAAGTAAATTTATCACTTTTGTTGCAAGTAGAGTATTAGCTAGTTTTTTAATTGTGTCCAAGGATACAGTTGACGAGAATTGGCTCCAGCAGATTGCTGAAAACATTTATTTGTTTGATAGGATTAATAGAATAACAGTACAAAAAATTAATTTCAGTTTAGATATAATAAAA
The DNA here is from genome assembly GCA_018251795.1 of Perichares adela. Taxonomy (NCBI): domain Eukaryota; kingdom Metazoa; phylum Arthropoda; class Insecta; order Lepidoptera; family Hesperiidae; genus Perichares; species Perichares adela. The sequence goes on along the minus strand of DWPQ01001347.1, from coordinate 10,976 downwards.
AGGATAGTTGAATGGAAAGATGTTGAGCAGCATCCTTTGGAAGACAGTAATTATATAAATTCAGCTGGAAATGTCCAGGTCCAGGAGGATAATCCATTTAGAAGTAGTTCAAACCAAGCAAGTTCTAGTAGTAGTAGTTCACAGCCTTCTAGTTCAAGGAGTGATAATTTACATAGTGCATTCTCAAATTTACAAACTCACAGCACACCGTCCACATCAAGTGGAGAGAAGATAGAGAAGCCAGTGGTGTTTAAACTGAGTGAGCCAGTGCTCAAATTTCCTAACAACGAACATCCTGCTGGTATGGAGGAAGCAGAATCCCCTGAACCGCCCCCAGCAAGAATAGAAAGGGTAAATAAAAATGGATGTGTCACAGTTATTCTAACAGATTCAGAATCATTTGACACATCCCATATAAAGTGTTTAACGATAAAGACTTTAGAGCACCACTGGCCAATTTTAGTTAAAAATATGAAGCTCCTATTACTGAGGTACCTGAATTTAGCGAATGCTGAAAATTGTATACTAACGTTTTTCTCTCTATGGGAGAACATAATAAGTGTTAAGGCAAATCTATCAATAATAGATACAAAACCATTTTATGCAGACTTGCAGAGTTTTGTTGACTTGTTAAGAAATACAGTGCTTCCAAGTTTGATATATTCTCATTTATTGAGTCTGTTTAATGAAGTTTTATGTTATGGCTCAACATTGGCCTTGCAAGATATCTTACCAGAAGAAATATGTTGTTTAGCTCACTCAATTGTTAGGTATGTTAAAGACTTCAGATTGCTCAGCGATGTTAGGGTTCAAAATAGCAGAAGTAGTTTTGGGTTTCTAGGGTATAATTGTACAGTTTTAAGAGAATACTCACTGGGACCTGAAGTTGCTCCGCTGTCATCAACGATACAATTGGTAGATCAGAGTTACGGTGATGATGATAATGATGATTCATCTCAATCAAGAAACGAGATAGACAAAACAATGCTACAGAGAATGTCCTTGTTAGTTTTGAAATCTGTTGCGGTGACAGTTAAAGAGATGCGTTGCGATTCATCCGATAGTTCAATTGATTCATCTGATTATAATGCAATTCAGGATATGCAAATTGTTGAAAGATCCATTCGAGATGTTCTAAAAAAGCTTGATGTTTTCATAAGGAACAGCTTGGAGTTCCATCCTGAGACTCCTTTTACTAAAATGTTGATACATCTATTTAGTGAACAGGATGATTATTTAATTGAATCTATGGTTTGTACATTAGACATTACTGTTGGTATTGTGTATAGAAATTCAATGTATCCCGATTTAATACCAATGTTAAATCCTATATCGTCATTTATTGAGTTTTTGAAGGTTGTGTCTCATGATAGTGATGTACTACTTGACTACTTAGTGAGTAATGAGACATGTTTCCTGTTGTACTTATTAAGGTTTTTGAAGTATGTTAGGAGGAACTGGCCTAAATTCCTTGAGACATGCCAGCAATCAGATTTGGGTAGCACAAGAGGTCTAGATGATACAATGAGGGTGCTCATAAGGTTGCGTTTGCAAATAAGCCGACTGGTGTCGAAATCATTGTTCCCGTATAATATTAGCCCAGTACTTAGGTTGTTAGAGGTTTGTGAGAGTTTATATGAAGGTAATGAATTTAGCTGAAATTTAACTAAATGTTTATGCTTTATTTTCCTCTCAAATGTATGGACCAATGGACTCAAAAGTTTGTTGATAACAAAGGAAATATTTCCATGTAAATTTGTTCTTAAATTATAGGTGTACAATCTTTACAATTATATGTATTTATTTTGTTGTAACAAAGTCTGATATTCACAATTAGAATTGTTACAAGGTGGATCTTTGATCAAATGTTAAATGTTGATCAAATATGTAAGACAAGGGAGTTTTAAAAGACTGCCAACTTTAAAGGACATTCCATGGTTTGATTAATGAATTAAAATTAATTATGAATATTGAGTACTTAATTTATATTAACGATAGTTTGTATTGTTTTGAACTTTTAATGTATTCAGATATCATTGACAATGTCTTCCTGATGTATTATGTATAATTTGAACACTGTATTGTATTTCATTATGTATTGTATACAGAAACACGAAAGACAAGACAGTTTACTACATTATTAAAGTGTTTACTCTCGAAATGAATACAATTAATATTTTAACAGTTTATTATAGTGAATTTTGCAATACAGTGTGACTAGTTACAAGAAAAAATAAAATTACCATGTGCCTTAACATAATTTAATTAGTGGGTGCTCTTAAATCATAATACACATTATAAAATGGTGTTTTCAGACATTTATTTAAATCAATCATGCATTTTTATGGCTTAAAACCCTGTCTATACATATATCTTGCTAAATAGCTAGAATAAGACCCTTAGAAGTGTTTAGAATTAATTTATTCTAATTATTGTATTGGTTGTATAGCCTTAGTTGTAATGCATACGAAATGCGGGTTTTTATTACATTTTCTTAACTAAATTATATTCCATGCCACATTGTAAATATTGCCATCAATTACCATAATAATATGATAGGTGAATGTAATCAGTATTAATACAATATCCTTATTTATATCAACGTTATATTTACGTTTATAGTGTGAGACATTTTGGTGAACTCTATAAGGTAATTTAGAGACTTCATGTGTAAAATCGGGCTCGAAGGACCATACCTAGGATGTACCTAAGAAATAAGTTAAATAATGCAGTGTTCTGCCCTCAAGTAATATATAAAATATCGCCTTATTGAGTTTACGAATATATTTCACTGTATATTATTTCGATTACGGGATTTTACTTCACAACGACGAAACTTCGCTATTATTTAGGTAACTTGAATAGACTGTTATACAAACGTAGGTGTTACTATTTTATCAGAAGCCCAAAGTTAATACGTGCTTTTCATTTTTAAATAAATATTGAATCTCTAAACACTTAAGTAAAGGACCTATACGTCGAAATCAATTTTTAAACATTAAAATGTAAGTCAAAATTTGTTTGGCAAATCATTTGTTCAAGGTTAAAATTTTATGAAACAATATTAATATACACAACACACGAATGCTTATTGTCTTGCCAGTACTACTATTTTATGTTTACATATTATTTTTACACCCACTGTATGTCATGTATCCACAATAATCCACATTGATTTTCATTTGAAAAATTATAAAATAAAATATATTAAAAATAAAATCAACTACATCGAATTAATTACATATTGTCAACTAAATAATCATACAGAATTAATAAGATTCTCCAATTATAAAGTCAAATGTAACAGCTTTACGTGGTGCCGAATAAGAGTAAAATGTTCCTTTCATCGTTTGAAATGTATTAAAAATATATCTAAAATAGCAAAACATTGTTCACTAGAATTTTTAAAAGCGACGACAAGCACGATACGTGTACTACAATTTAAAATGTTACATTTTGTTTGTTTGTGTTGTATTGTGTAACATTATTTGACATTCGGTTGTAGTGAAACTTCTTAGGAGTAGTGAATATGGTTAAACTGAATATTAAAAACAAATATTTGTTCATCATCAAAACCCATATTACTGGTGGGTTCGGGCCTCCTGTCACTATATGAATGGTAACGGCCATAGTCTCCCAATTATCCAAGAATGGATTGGAAAACTTTATAGCTTTAAGAAAATGATGGAAAACTCAGGAAGTACTTTTAGGATGCTCGCAGCCCCTTATTTTTCGGACGGGGTCACCACCTCTTTGACTAGTTTGTTCTTTGGTTGAGCATTCCCAGCTCGCATTTGTGTCTGTGTCAAGCTGTAAAGGCTAGGGCCAACAGCAAAATGTCCATCAGAAACAACAGTAATCTTACATGATTAATTTCCACATTCTAGTCTAATACATTTGTATTTAAAGTATTTACAATATTTTTATTAACACGATTATATTAACATGGAGTATAAAACAAACCCCGACACATTACCGACTTACAAAAACATTTTTTCGTACCCCAAGAAGTTTCATTTCGACAAAATATTACGGTGAAAGATATTTATTACTTAATGATTTGAAAATTAACTCCGAGATACAACATATTTGTGGTATGTGTCATCATAAATTAAATTATTTTACATGAATTTAAAGCTGTTAAATCAATGTTTATGCGTGTCGAGTTAATGGTTAATTACACATTAAATTGAATGTAACAAAACAACTAAATTATGCAGCTGCTTGTTAATGAAAAAGTCGATAATATTAGATTTATTTTACCACTAAAATAAATTTCATTCCATTGTTATAAAAAATGATTACTGTAGTGCAATTCCAATTAAATATTTCTTACATATAATATGTTTGTCTTACAGTTAATTAGAACAGTAACTAAGACTTCAAACTCAAAATGCCATTCGAAAGTAATTTGCGGCTAGGTAGTAAATTAAGTTATAAGTAATAACTCATTACTAAGTTTTTGTTAATGTTTAGTACGTATATAATTTAAATAACAATATTAAAATGAAATATTTTTGTACATGACGACAATTTTTGGTTTTATTTACGCCTTTAACTAATGTAGTGTACAAATTAAAAAATAATTTATGCATTTGGTTATTTTGTCAATTACACTTATGGACATCTTGAGCAGAAGAAATGGCGAAAGGAACTCCTGAGCACGTATATCTATAGGCCTATAGCTGCGACTTACAAGTTACAAGTCCGCCTTTCCCAGCGTGTCAGAAGCGACCACGGTAAGCAATTTTTTTTGGATTGTAAAAATGATTGGGTAGCCAAGGTCGACCTCTTGAAGTTCTTAACTCATAACGCTTACGATCCTACCATAATCTAAATTTTATAGTCGTAGTCGCGCTGAGCTTAATCGAATCTAGGTTACCCGCTGCATTAACTGACCTAGCACAAACCAGTTCTCAAATGTTGCCCACTGCTCTCATTATTCGTACCACTGAATAATTACAATACCCACATACGCAATGATTATGCCACTGGTGTATTTTGTGCAGTAGCGCTAAGGATATTGGTCGCCGCTACTGCAGGCTGTCAGATAAGATAACTTATAATTATTTTTTGATACGACAATCAATAGGCTGTCATGCTAACCTTTTGATTTTAAAAGGCTTTACGTAGGCTGCTTAGGCCATTTGCTATCGCCATATTTGTTTTGCGATGTTGGATACATAAACTGTTAAACCTTTTGTTTAATAGCAAGTGGCCTCAAACGCAGATGGGCCATCCGGTGGTAGGATATCGCTGCCTCAATTATTTCACGGTTGATTCTACAAGGTAATAAGCCAATTATAGAAGTCAGACAGGACAAAAGCCGTACCGTCAATAACCTAAGAAGAAGTGGAAGTACCTTCGGTAAACAGAACTCAACGACCTCTGACGTGACTGATATAGTTCGAATTCCTTCGTTATTCAGGAGAGTGCACCAGACGGTTTGCTGGACTCGAAGATAGATGAAGCCTGGAAAATTCCCGGAGCGGGAGCAAAGACATCTGGTCTTGGGTATCACAAGATGTTAGGATTATTGCAATCAAATTCGTCTGCATTTTATGGATCTTACAACGCTTTATCTATTGAAAAATGTTAATTCTCTCAATACAACCTTTGATTGTACCACTATCAGGCTCGGATATCCTCCCATAAGATTTTAAGGCCATAGTCCGCTACGTTAAAAGATAATTTACCTTTTGAGAGTGTTCTAGCTGTGGGTAGAATATACTACCTGGCAGTTGCCGCTTCTTCTTCTAAGGGCTATTCATCGTAGGGCTTTGTAGAAGCGATGGCGTAAATTGACTTTCGAAGTATTTGTAAAAACCCACTTCGAATAAATGGGACTGAACTTTTTTGTATGCCATTTTTTTTTCAAATTGGCGCACGATCATTCCTATAAATGTTGATAGGGGACACTTATACAAAATAAAAGTATTAGGATCAATATATCCTAAAGCATCACTTCACAGAATTATGACACCAAAACAAAACGAATACGTTGTTTCTACAAGTTAATTGAATTAGGTACCTACTCGATTGCTAATAACTCTGTAACAAGATGATTTTGGATAATAACCCATAACTTTTTGTTCGTGTAAGTGTTCCTAGTCGATAAATGAAAGGCTAATCGTGCGCCGCCATTTAAAAAAAACAGCCACAGTTTTCAAACCCCTTTCATTTCGAGTTAATAAATAATGCCATTCTTTGAAGCATTCATTAAGCATAGTTAGTTTTATTCGAAATGTAGCTTAAATCAAACAACATTTACGTATCACCAGTTATATTTCTATTACAATTTACAACATATTTGTAGCGTATATGGTCATAAATATGTGTCTTCAAACAATCATCCTGAAAGGCCATTGTAATAAAATAATTATGGCTTTTCTGTCATCAGATGATCGTCAACGTCTCTCTTATGCATAAGTATTCATTATTGCTTTCGTATCGTCATTATTATTTAAACTTAGCGCTATATAAATATTTTTTTGTGAAATTGTTTCACTTTGGAGCGATTAAATTGACTTGTTGAAATCACAATCACGGATTCTGTTATAATAAATGGACTATTACTAAATATGAACATTATTTATCTGCTATATACGTTATTTTAACATTTAGAAGAGCAAACATCTACTAAACTTTGCTATACATACAGATTATAGAATAACCCGCGTGTAAAAGTCGACTTAGCACACACCTAAACAAATATCTTTATAATCACAGAGTTGATAGTACTCTTTTTGGGTTACAGTTAAATGAAACAGCTGTCAATCTAACCATAGCTACCGAGAGCTGTGCTAAAAATTATGCAACACTTTTGCTTTGGATCGCACAAAATAACCTAATTTAATCTCCCAAATTCAACTTTTTAAATGATAAATTGTTACAAGATATATAAAATTATATATGTATTATCAAAATTGATGTGCTTGTTAAGTTATATTTACACAAAGTACGGTACGGCACCATTTCGGATTCTGTTGGTAATATTGCAATTTAGGTAACAGGCTTGAGTTATAGTTAAAGATTTCTTTCTACAGTATAAACAAGATTGAGCTGATCCGATGAACATTTTTCTAACAGCTAGTTCTACAAAACGCTTATAACGTTAAAAATCAATAATTTAGACTTTGTGCTATACGAATCGAACTTGTATCTAAATGTGTAGGCTATATAAAATACCTTATCACGACACAACGCTACACTGCGTCATCCAGACGCTAAATACGAATAGCAAAACATTCTAAAAACAATATCTCTCCACATTTTTCCTACTCTGTGAAATGTCATTAGACGCTACGGAAGATCTCCTTATTGTCACCTACAAAAGACCGTCCAAGATCCATATCGGTTAATTGGACCAGAACACTACCAACTAATCACGTTTCAAACCAGTTACATTAAAAAGACAGTTAAAAAAAAACAAAACAAAATAAAAAATAAAAAACTGTATTTGTCAGTTACTTCTCTAGTCAAATGTTACGTCACAAGACTAGTACGTTTTTTTTTTTCGAATTACATACAAACATTCAAAACTCAACTTGAACGCCCAATCGGAAAACCTGGTAAGGGATGTCATTAAATATTATATTTACAAGATTAATATCACGCAAAACAACTCCGAATGCATTGGTTTCAATTACTAAAGTTGAGTCGAAACACGAAACGCTTTAGAAACTTATATTTAACTAGCTGTGCGCGCGGCTACGCCCACGTGGATAGCTCCCAGCACGCGAAAGTTTTTAACAATAATTGTTATATGTCAATCAATTCACATCATTACGATTAATGCACTATTGCATATAACCTTCTCAAAGTATTGCACTATCTTTTAGTAAAAACCGTACAGAAATCCGTTCATTAGATTTTATGAAAAAGGGGCATATATGAGGGGCCTTTGTTTTATAATAACTATAGATCTTCTTTACCATGATACGGACTTTATTATAAACTGATTCCTTCTACCTTTAAGCATACTTTTAATAACATAGCACATGTGCATGCTTCGATGGATCAAATGTTACGAGCATTTAAAAGTCAATTGCGCGATAGAGTACCCAGTAACGCCATCTTTTATCTATTAGTGAAAACTCGCTATATTGTTTTTTTATGCTGAAATATGTCTTTCAGACGTCCGGACAACAAGGATTATTGTCGAGATTATGAAAAACATTTACGTTTATAAACTTCTAAATATTATAACTACCAAACTAAAATTATAATGCAATTATGATGATTTTTAGCGCACTCAAGTCCAAACAAAATTCATCCAGTCCAATTAATTATTTTAGTATCCATTGAAACTGAATTGAGTGAAGTCTACGCAATTTTCAAATATGATTAGTTTCTAATAATACCATACTGACCCAACTTTAATTGGAAAACCAGCGCATTACGCCGTCAATATTTTTGGTTACAACCGGCTATACTTGCCTTCAAACAAAAACACTTACGTTACTTAACCAGTCCTTGTCACCAGGTTTTAAGATCGGGCGATCGGTATATTAGTACAACGCTTAAATTAGGCACATGTAGTCAATTCTAATCGATTTCTCGTAGATAATATAATCTACACACCGCTATATGTAAACATTGTTATTATAAATAGTCAGGTCGTTCAAATAATCTCACACCTCGATAATATACATTTTAAACAGTCCATTGTATAATAATATCGTATATTTGTAGTAGTATTTTGAAAATTTAAAATTAGATTATGAATTCATTCATATATTTTCTTAAACTATGTATAAAAAATATTTGAACGACCTGACTGCTGTATCAAACAAAAACTTTACGAATCTCATCTCATGAAGTACCCAATACAATACATTCACATTTTTCATTCACACACACATACATGTAAAACATCGTCATACATAAAAACAATATCCAACCTACGCATGTGTACCTAACACTTAACATGGTAAACAAAATTCGCAAAACTGTTATCCAAATAAGAGTTTCATTTACACAATACAAAAATAGTGAGTGAGTGAGTGTGATTATTGCAATAATCATAATCCATTTAATAATTATATGCGGTTTCAATGAGGTAAACTTAGTCATTATATATTATTGTATATTTATTTAATGCTATTTTTAATAATATCGTATTTTAATATTCCATGGAATTTAATAAATGTATTACATAGCATACTTTTTGATTCCTTATATTACATCATCTATAACAATGCAAAGTTCTTTTCAATGACCATAATATTCGTAGGATTGTCAACTTTTGAAAATCGAAATAGCATACAAGGGATTTAATGACACTTTGTACAATGAAATAAATACATATCATACACCACGTTCTTCATACTTTTATCAATTCATACATAATTTTAATGTTTCAACTTATATTATTTCTGTTAAAACGTTTATATGTAACTAAATAACATATTGTAAAAACTCAATTCATGGTTTTTTCGTTCGTTTTTTATGACATTAAGCTGGCAGTCGAAAACAGTTCGGCTGATAGTGGCCAACTTTATTCATAATTCAATAACACCCAGGGTAGCTACCAAAACATTGCCGGACGAAAGGGAACTAGATAAACAATTACAAAAAGATCAATTTCACAAATATAAGTATTACAATACTTTATTTACAACGTGCAGCTGACAACCCTAATTTATACTACTATTACTATACTATATATTTCACATTTACAATGTTAGTTGATGGACAATCTTTCATTTCTAGCATCATACTCATGACAAATTTGTATGCCGATATTTCGACAGTTTCATGGATCGTGGTCAGGGCAAATCTGGTACGTAATATCAGCATATATCGTGAGTACCCGTATCATACTAGTATACATATATATATTCCATAATAATTCCAGTTTAAAATCAAACTCATCTGTCAATTAACAATAGTTTGGTTTTAGTAATGTTGTTATCCATATTTGTATAAAACATATAATTTATATTCGATGTACGATCAGTCTATTTCGTTTTTTATTAATCTTCAAACAATCTAATGTTACATTAAACCTATTTGTTAACATAAAAAAAATGTCACAGTCGCTCGTATTTGGATAACAGCCATATAGCGTATCACTAAAAACATAGCACAACAAAAAAAAATAAAAACAAACAAACTTACACACAAACATTCAGGTATCATAGTCTTCATCTATTTGCAGGTTACCAGAATTCAGATGGTCAATGTCCACCGGGGTCACCGGGGTCACCAGCGTCGGTTTGGGCTCGGGTCTTTTCACTTCTTTCGCCTTAGAATTCTGCCTTTGGATCTTGGAGTTCTTCGGGACCGCTACCCTGCCAGCCACAGCCGTGTCCAGGACTTTGATCTCCGGCTTCCCCAAGTTTCTAGAAAAGTCTATATTCAGGATCGGATTGACGGGTGTTACTGGCAACACCGGCGTTTTCGGGGTGACGGGGGTGCGGGGGGGCGAGCTGACACTAACTTGGAACACGTGTTCCGGCTTTGGCACGGGGATTACGACCTTCTTCAACGGCTCCACTGGCGCGAGGCTGGCGTACGTGTGGGAGGTAGACGTCGAAGGTTGCGGGGTTGCATAGGTGGGGTTCAGAGTTATCACGCTGCGATGTTGAAGTTCATCGGTCACTAGCGTCTCTTGGTAGAAATTGGCGGTACGGACTGGCTTGTCGTCAGGTCGCTTGGTAAGGTCGATAGCTACATCGGCCAGAGCTCCAGAAGTAACGGTCTCTCGACGCTCGGTCTCCACGGAAAGTCCTCGTTTGACCCCGTCTCTTGGAACCTGTTGTAGCCGAAGGTCGGAGCTGCTAGAACTATTGGAATCCTCGCGTGCTATCCTGCGTGGTGGCACCGACATGTCAGAATATCTGAAATTATATAAGAGTGTGACATTAATAATGAATCTCCTCTCTCCTCTCCTCGCGTCGCTCTCCTCATTACTGAGGGTCGTGATTCCCTATCGTGGATATCCTCCTATCCTCCTAATAATGAATATTAAA
>DWPQ01001346.1:0-12480 GCA_018251795.1 Perichares adela | reverse complement strand
TGTTTGAAGTGAAAATTTCATTAGGTACTTTAGGGTGAAAAACTTTGAATGAATATATATACAGGTAGTTTAAGCAAAAAATGGACGTACTTATGTGTATCAGTGATACCTATAGGAATAAATGATTTTGAATTTGAATTTGAATATACACAGGAAATATATCTCTTCACATGTCATTTATTGCCTTTTCTTGTCTGTCAGCAGTCATCATAACTGCCTCCGACTTTTTTTTTATATCAATTGCAAACAAACTTGCAGGCCACCAAACAATAAGTTGCCAACGCCACCTATAGAGATCCCTGGCACCAAAGACATCACCGTCACTGGCAATAAGGAAGCGGATCATTAGAACTGGTTCCCCGCCACTGTATTTATTATGATATACGTGACGCATGTATTGCCGAAACGTTGCCGGCAACGTAACTGACCTACTTATTACTGGCTATTCGACACTAGAACCGAAACACATCGAAATATTTCACGGTTGATGCTACAATAGTCTAAGTAAGGAAGACAGGTGCAAATTCGTACCACCATGAATTAGTACTTTCGGAATTCAACGGGATCATATCAATATCAACTTAGAGTCCAGAGTTCATTGTTGTGTCTAATAGTCATTTTGCTGTAGGCCCTAGCAGACTTACAGGGTCACGCGGACACAGAGGCCAGCTGGGAATGGTAATGATAGTTGAGCTAATGACGATAATGATAATCGATGATAATGATAAACGCCAATAAACACTGGCGTTAATCGAAATGACTATCCCAAGCCTAGTCTCGAATGTTGTGAAAAAACATTACGTATGTAGAACGAACTGTCAAATGTATTTGTGGGTCGTTAAACATTCAGTGTAGTGAGTCTAGTTCACTATTCACAGGTTACTAGTATTAATGTTGTTGACTCGTCTCCTATCTGTATTCATGAAACTGTTGCACAATATTGGCGATTTTAGATCCAGTTGCCTTTTCATCGCGGCACTAAATATTTTTCCGTTATTTCCCACGGTCTGTCAGAAATATAGTAATCAATGTTTAGCTAGTTGTTAGGTTTACTTACGTCGACCTGATTCGGGGTAAACCGGTTTCTATTATACCAATAGCATAATTAATATATACTAATATTATAAAGAGGAAACATTTTTAATGTTTTCATACAAAAATCTGAGAAAGGATAAACAATTAATGCGAAAAAATGGCTTTAAGTGGTTAAAATAAGAGCTGAAAGTTCGTATGGGAAGTACTATCTTAGGTTTCTTGCCTTAAATTCCCGTTGGGATTTACGCGGGCAAAGCATTGTGACACACTGATTTCTATGCAGACGAAGCCGCGGGCACAGTTAATTTTTTTTTTTTTCTGTAGCTGTAGTTTTTTAGCCAGCAAACGAGTATACGGGTCATCCGAGAAGTACCCTTGGGACTAAATAGGATGGTAAATAGCCTAGCGACCTTCTACAAGAGAGTACTACACTACGAGCAAGAGAGTTTATTTTGAATGAGAGGTTATGAAAGGTGGCTCATTCACGGGGATGGATAGCGGCACTTACTCCCCTCACTACATACAAAAGTTAGACCATTTTCTATTCTTTCATTTTTATTACCCCAATTACTATTATTTTCTTCATTACCCCGCTTGATTTCACTTTATTACTCTTCACAAAGTAAGCCGCTGGGATTACATTTTTACCGCAATTTTCTCCAATCTATTGGACAAATATCGTAACTGTTCAAAAGATTGGAGGAAAAATTCCTTGCGGGATTATCTTTCTACCTGCATTATTAGATTTATACTTCCAGTATATTATTTTGTCGATGACACATCGGTTAAGTAAAGATCAAGTTGAGAGTGAAAGAATATACAGGATATATATAGTCAACGGTTCATTTCATGTCGAATGCAGTTTAGTTCGGTAAAGTCACGAATCTAAATGATAACAGATCCATTTGAGTCTTAGTGAAAAAAAAACACCCTGATTTTAACTAATTTGCAGACTTTACATTATTTAATTGCACGTAACACAAATTTAAAGTTTCTCGACAATAAAATTACTTTTTTTAATCTGAGTATCATGTTTTGGCTATTAATTACAGTCTTCAATCGATCATATTTAATTTACAGGTCTAGTTATATAATGTCGTGATCGCTTCGGCCGTGTATGATACCAGAGCTTGGTAACCAGTATCATACAAAGAAAAAATGATCGTTGTAGGATACTGGTATCCAAGTAATAGGATTTATTCTTTTTCTGATACCGTTCATCATGTTTGGTAACCAGTATCCAGCTGCTCATTGTTTATTCACGACACCGTAAGTATTTATTTCAGGTATTGTATTCAGTCATTTTATAGTTGTCTAATAACTACAAAATTGTAGACTATTGCCACAATTCTTGTACGTGAAGGAGCTGTTGCATTGCGGTATAAAATGTTGAAATTGCTTTTTTGAATTTATAATGGTGAAATATAAAGTGTAAAACCTGTAAATCGGCAAGGACGATGATGTCAACATCATACCTAATCATCATCATCAACTATAACCAATTAAGCTGAATACTGGTTACCAAACATGATGAAGGGTATCAGAAAAAGAATAAATCCTATCACTTGGATACCAGTATCCTACAACGATCATTTTTTCTTCGTATGATACTGGTTACCAAACTCTGGTATCATACACGGCCGAAGCCATCTACCAAGCAACCACGCTGGACAATTGCGAATTGGCAGACATTACTTACCATTGAAAACATTACGGAGATTTTTTTTCTGTGCATGTTTAATTTTATTGTGCTTCACCAAAGCTAGTAATAATTATTTATGAATACCTACTCCTATAACTTTGAAATGATTAGAGGTAAGAGCAGGATAACAACTCCGAACCCTCGCACAAACTACTATTACTGCATATATGTAATATCATGTACTTAGGTCATTGACTTAACCATAAGGTTTTGTTTATTTTGTACGTTTAAAACAAACCGTTTTAATCGATTCACCCCATAAAATACAGGTAATATCAAACATTATTCGACATTGATGTATGAGAAAAGGCAGGTCAAGTCTATATGTTAATATCTTAATATGCTTAATAGCATCCGCAAAGGTGCCTTCACGTCGTTGCATAACGCTTCCTCCTTTCACTGAGTCCACCGGTATTATAATTCCTATGCAATTCACATACATCAAATGCAGAGATATACAATCTAGGGTTGAAAATAAGCACAGAATATTGTAGAAGTTTTGTACAGATTATACAATGTCTGCTAGTTTAGGAAGAAAAACAATTTTGTTTGATCGTCTTTTAGGATGATTGTTGTTAGAAAATTGAGTACCGCGCGCGACCCAAACCGCTAAGATTTCTGTCTAGGAGTTCAGATTGGATAAGTTTCTTTGTCTTAATGCCTTAGTATTATAAAGCACAATCAATATTTTAATATAATATAATTAATATTGAAAAAAATGCGGAGTTTCTATAACAGTAGTCAAATCTTTGAGCTGGAAAATCAACGAAAGTAAGGCTTAATAGAACCACAGTACGTACGTATGTACTGTTGAATATTCCACATCCAAAGACCACAGCTGTTGTGGTAGACCTATCATCGTAGTGAACACATCGTAAACTGATCGAAGCAAACCAAGCAATTTATACGCTCCATTTAAAATGCGGTGCTATAATACAAAAAGGAAATAAAAGAAATAGGGCCCATCGGAGCACTTAATAGGGCTTTATAGGTTGAATTTGATATCATAATATGCCATCTCACACAGCATTCTTATGAGTCCAGCGGGGATACGGGTTTTACTTATTAACACAGACTTGTTTTTGCGCGAATATCTTCACTGAGGCCAAGAATCAATTTGTAGGTTAGATACTATATTTAGATTTCAATTACTTATTGATCAAATTGCAAAAAGATTTTCCATTAAAATTTCACGCCTATATTATTTTAATATGACTTTTAAATACCAACACCTAGTGAAAATTCACATAATTGTGCCAAAAAAATATTTTTCAGTTGCAAAAAAAGTGGAATCAAAATATAAAATAGATAGTAGTAAACACAGAAACAATGCATACATAAATTTGGATGTGAATGACAAAAACTGTAATTAATTTCGCGCCTAAATTAATTGATTTTTCTAGAAACGTTTTCAACCACAGATCTTCGACGTATTGATGTAATGTCAACATACTATAGACAAAAGACCGTAGCGTACCTAATAAAACTATAAAAATAAACTAATAAATAAATAATTTAAACTGCACACATTGCACTACGTTAATTACAACAATTACAAGCACTGACGTTGGTGTTAAATATAACTAGTTTTTGCGCTGTTTATATAATAACAAAGTAATTAAACACTTTATTTTAATAGATTCTCCTCTGATATAAATAACAGGATCGTCTCGGTCCTGCTGGAATCCGGATTATCGTCTACACTAATAATTAAACTATAACGGGACACGAATGTGTACATTAAATATTTATTGTACTTCACTTTATTATCGATATAGAAATGTCTGTTCACTGAACAGATTTAGTTAAAAGCTTAACAGATTAGTAAATCATACTTTTAGTGCGGTTATTGAAACAAATCTGTTATCTGTTTCTAACAGCTCTGAAATCAGACAATTAAAATTTTTAATTTATATAAATACTACTGTGAAGTAGTATGTACTTCATATGAGTAAAATAATTGAGATAAACAGTTTGTTATATTAATAAATATATCATACGAAAACAAAAGAATAAATTAATTTGGACTAGCATTGGAAAATAAATATTTAATTTTACTTTTATAACCTGTTTTATTCAACTTATACAGTCTGAGAAGACCCCTACCTTGCTGTTGACACTATCAATAATTTTCCATGCTTCTTAATCTGGAAATTGGAAGTTAGTAGGTATAAATATGGATAACAATTTGATAATTGTCGTCGGTATTAAAACAAGTGATCAATACAAGACTGTCATCTACTAGGCCTCCGCTTACCTACGCTTCCATAGATTATCCTATCGTAGCTCCAATCCGACGGGCAGAAAAGGCCCGGGAGGCTGAATAAAAGAATAAGCAAAGTCATTCTGGACGGAATCAGTTATCAGATGCAGTTGGTAATTATGAACTATCGTATAAAGCAATGCCTACTAAGTTATGATGGCGGCTTTTAAGACTGCATACCTTTTTTGTTCTTAATTCAAAATTGTTCTAAGTGACAATTATTTCGAACTCACAAGTAAGGATTTATTTGATTAAAAAAAAAGAGCTTTTTACATTTGCTTTTGGACCAACCTGTTTAAAAATTACATTCATTAACATTGAAAAAAGGATAACAATATTCACAATTAATTGTTTTTGACGCTTGTAACTATCTAGTTGTAGCATGTAGAGCCGATTTGTAAACTCGAAGATAAAGGTACTAACAAGGTACATTCGATATAACAAGCGAGCAATGTCCACGGTGCGCAGCTGGCTTGCTATTGGACATTAAAATATTTAGTAGGCAACCGGAGCTGGTCTTGAGTCACCATGACGTCATCACTGCAAATACCAACTGGCTGGACAAGGTCTTGCGACAACTCGGCACCGCTCGGCACTGCTACCTATCATCGATAGCGAATTTGTGATCTATGTCACAGTTTCGATAACACCACTTGCCTTACTCTGTATCTTAGGTCTGTTGGAATTTTTATGTCTTAATCAGACTAAAACACAAAAAATAATAATACTGTTTAATGAGGTTTAAAGTAAAATGGCCTACGTTAATTGAAAAATAATCATACAAAAAGACTCATAAAAAGCATTTATCTTAATGTGAATCACCCTTTGCTCTTATATTTAAAGCTCACTCAATCTCTACAACCACAGAACTAAATATATAAAGTAGCATGTTAGTACTCCTCATCCGGAGCGCTAGTTTACCTATTTTCCGTTAGGTAGTTGAATTTTACGACATCGTGAACATTTTATAAATATCGCTTTCCATAAAATAAAATTTACAGGATTACATTATTTCATAGAACTGACCGTAAAATGGAACGACAACTTACTATTTTAACCTGTCATTTATGTAGAGCGGCAATGTTGGTAAGCCCTAAATCCGATATATAAAACCCGCGAAAACGAAGTTTTTTTTTTCTAGATCAACATAGACACGTCACATCATTCAATTTTAATTTTACTACTGTCAGTGAAACTGCCACTGTTGATCTAATTATAAATAGTTTTGCTTTTGTGTGTGGGTTTTTTGTATACCTATTTACAAAATGTACAAAAAAAATCCTTGAACAAAATTTATTACTACAGTTAAGAAATTCTGTAATTGGGGCTGTAATAGCGAAAGTAATAAGTAGCAAAAGTAGGTATATGTTTTTATTTACATTTAGCTGTTAATATCAAATGCGATGCAACAGTTGTAGTTGAAACTAATAACTTAGTCACGTACATACATCCTGCGAACAGACGCCGCTGTCTATAAAAAAGCCCACGGCTAATCGCCGGTCATCGCTCTTTGTCTTGCTTACAGAAAATTAAATCTAGGTTTTAAACAACTTAAAGGACATTAAATAATATTTTTTCATATAAATATTATTATGTAACCTATTTAATTAACACATGGAAAAATAACTTTTCCCCTTCGTTTAAATGTATTGCACACACTGTCCTGAGATGTTGCGTAGTTAAAATTAAAAGATGAGTTCTGGAAACTAAAATGTACCTACCTATATTTAAAATGTGTTTCCTTCATGCTGTCAGTATCAAACACAAAATAGTTTATGAACAAAATATAACCGTGACTATACTGATTAAGACTTAAAAGGAATGAACAAGTACTTTGCCAATTGTTGTAACCCTGATATGACAAGCTCCTAGTACTTGATATGGGAAACTTGTCTAGCACAATATAAAAATTATTGACAATTAAATAGTCATCTGCTAGACGACAGACAAAGATTATTTGATAATAGTTGTAGTACGGGAAAGACGAGTTCTGTTTGAGTTCAGAGACACGCTGCGTCGTTTAGCTGTTTATTCAAGTGCTAGCCACCACAATGGCGGGATATTGCCTAATTTGGTACGCTCTTCAAACAAAGAATTGCCCTACTTACTCATGTCAAATTTAATACATTAAGGTGAATTAAAAAGAACGTGTGTTACTATCCTAAAATTTTAAAACACGTGTTTAAAGTTTGTAAATATTTGAAACAACATTATTTCTTAAATGCAATACTGAAATTGCATGTTTTGTGTTGAATGTAAATGAATCAAGAAAATTAAATGACGTATCTTACATTTTAAATATATCATTGCATTGAATCGAATCAATACCCCTGCATTCCCATCTTACGCAATGATTTATATATTCACGTGAATCATTTCAGAATGTAAGTTTAAATGGCAGGCTTATAATTAAAAGACATTCGAGTTGTTTTCAATATTTCAAACAAGATAAATGGGCACATGTATCGTTCAGAACGTGTATACACTCGAGCTAGCTACACCCATTGTCCCGGAGAATCGTACTATTTTCCTAAGTGGAGAGCAAGGTAATAAGTTAGAAAGAACAGCCGTAGGATACAATATAAGCTTTGTTTAGCTCTTGACCGCCACGACACCTCCGGGCTAACTGCAGCGTCCAATCTCCGCTAAATTGCCGTAAAATAACTCCAGCGGGCGAGCGCTTGACAATTATTGTAATGTTGCTTTATGATTTGTTTTGGGTTAGGAATCTCGGCGTTAACATTCCGTCGGTTTACAAAAGAATTGTTTTAGCATGCCTGCCATTAACGTGCTTGTTCCAATCGTGGACAAAATACCAGCATACCATTATTTAACATAAATTTACGTTAACCTTGAAAGTACGGCAAACTGAGTACTGCTTGAGTATTGTAATTGAAGCTGAGGTAAAAAGACATACTTGAGAGTACGTATGCATAAAAAACTTATGTTAGACCCCGCAGATCTGCCCGGGTGGAGTGGAAATCAGTGTCCCAAATTTATCCCGGGTAAAACCACGAACCCGTGGAGATTCTAATATAAAATACTAGCTATGCCCGCGGCTTCGCCCGCGTGGAAAGCTCCCAGCAGGCGAGATTTTTTAACATTAATAATATTTCAGTCAATTGACATAAAATCGTAATGGAGTATTGCCTATAACCTTCTCAAAGTATTGCACTATCTTTTAGTAAAAACCGCACAAATATCCGTTCGGTAGATTTTGAGAAAAAGGGGCTCATACATGAGGGGACTTTGTTTTATAATAAGTATAGGTAACCTATTTATATTTTTTTGAAATCGAGTAAAAAGCGGTTATTTTAATATTACAAACAATCACTCCCAATTTTATTTATTAGAGTATAGATTTTAAACTTGTAAATAAGGAAATGTTCGTATTATGTAAAGTGTATGTTATTTCATTTTGTGCTACTTTGAAATTCACCATCCATGACCTGACCCGGATTCCGTGACCCGTGACACTACTGAACGGTATCAAGGGATGTCTCACACACTTAAAAATTAAAAACGTCTTCATAATATACAAGTACATAATGGTTTTTCAAAAGGTTTTATAGCGACTGAACTGATTATAATTCGATGTGATTTCTGGGTTAGCTGAGATTTCTTTTCGAAATAACCAGTACCTTTGTAAAAACTTGTATTAATGTTTTCTTTCTATACGGAATCATTTTCACAATAATTATTATTCACCACAACGAAATAACCCCAAACCACCACATGATAAGTTAAATAACCTCGATTCAGTCCAAATAAGAAGAGCCAATGCAGCAAAGTGAACTTTAGATACAGGTACGTATATTATGGATTCGTGTGCTATACATACGTACCTGTACTTACTAAAGGTCTGTATGTTATTGGTACGAGTACTCTACGTCCGTGGGTTATATTTGTTCAATCGATAATTTGCAATAAAACAACCTAAAACACTACTTTGATAAACAATAGATGGAGTATAAAATTAGTTTTTCTGCGATATTAAATATATCTAAATCATAAAGTAAGTATTTTAAAAACTACTGTTGGTAAGGCGATTTTATATTATTTTGTATTCTTCAAATTTGAATACGGAGCATAACGGTTGGAGCACAGATGATAATATCCGTTCTGCAGTATGTAGAGTAGGGTGTACAAACATGGTACGAGCTGTCGTATTAATTTAGCAGTCTGCTAAACGACCTTATGCATTTCAAGCTGAGAAATTATTGATATCGTGGTAGATCCATATGTTTAATAAAAAAAACAAATACTATACGATGGCATAGATATCCATTCTAGTGATCTTACGAATCAACACGAACAATATTGAAAGTTCTTTACCTTTTTTACGACAGGGTGCGCGGTGTACCGTGTCGCCGAATTATTTTTTAATTTAGAACGCACAAAATACATTATTCAAACCGTAGGGCAGGGCCGTACGTATTGAACGTTTCAGACAGGTGTGCATTTTTAGCGGTCATTAAAACCTTATTATAATTTAGTGCGCTGTCACCCGCGTTCAGTTAATATTGTATCGAGTCTGAAACTTATTTTGTATTCACAGCATATTTTGTATTATGAAATCAGTCTGAAAATATAAACTTATCCGTAATTTTCCTTATGTATTTTATTTCAAATTTTTCATTCAACACCCCTTCAATTATATACCAAAACATATTTATTTATCTTCTATAATTTTAACTTTTACCTCTTAGCATGCTGTTTCATCTAGTAGTTCAGTTAGTTTAGTTTTATCTTTAGAACTAAAAGATACCTTTGACATATGTACCTATGTGTTAATTAAGGTATTAAAATAGGTTAGTCCCCCACACTGGCCTAGTGGAGACAACCTAATTAAAATAGCATTGAGAACATTTTATATGGACCTATTTTCTGTGAAGGAAAACATCGTGAGGAAACCTGTACACCGAATACTTCTCCATAAAAAGTTCTCGAAGGCATGTGAAGTCTGCCAACCCGCACTTGGCCAGCGTGGTGTACTATGGCCTTAAACCCTCTGTGTGAGAGGAGACTCGAGCCCAGCAGTGGGATAAATATGTGTTGTTATGTATGTAATTTATATTCCGGCAATGTTCTACTTCGCCAACTCTCTATCGAGCAAAGTTCCCAAGCCTGGCTGTCTTGTACCGAACTTGACTCCTTTCACGTTTTTGTTTTTGATAGCCGGGTGTAAAAATAACAGCGTTAATCTATACAATTTGTCACACTTACGTGCCTTTGATTGAACAAAAAGGATGGAGACAAACAAATAAAAAACAACGCTATTGAGTGATTGACGGGCCAGAAAACAAACCACAACAAAGGGTCCTTATTTGTCAATCAACATCAAAAGCAGATTTAAAGTTGAATAGTGTCGGAAGAAAACGAAAAAGGCGAAAATCTCATTACCATACCGGAGTTAACGGCTCACTTGGAATTAGTTGCGTTAATAACGAATGGTAGGGGTTTTATGGGATTCACTACTACACACTCCACAAGTAATTAACTTACAGCGACTTTTATTACATGGCAGAAGCATAGCTAAAACTTCAAGGTTCACTTCAAGCTTTTTTTTATTTATTTATAAGTTGCCTGTAAATTTGAAGTATTTATTTATTTCCTTTATGGTTTGTTTGCCATTAAGATTTACAGTGTTTTGCCACGGAATGCACACATGCCTAACATTTTAGTGTGACACGAGCACTCACGATTATTCGTAAGCTGATATTTCGATCCAGCTGCACGGACCGTGGTCACGGATAAACACAATAAAAAAAAAGATTATAGTTTAAAATCAATCAACAACTGATTTTCAGCGTTACAAAAACACTATGCAATTTATATTATTATGATAATTATTGGCGAAAACAAAGTCTGGTTCTGCGGCTGAGATATTTAAAGCGTACTTTGACTTATCTCTAATAAAAATTTCAAGTAAGACAGTTTCCGCTTTGATAAACTTTATTCTCCCTTCAGCTGAGTGTACCTTGAGACCACAATTTTGGTAACTTACGAAAATCTCACACTAAAAACTGCACAAAAATAGTTGTCCTTAATGCAAACCAAATTGAAAGACTGAAAAAAAATTTAAGTGTAGTTTTTAAATTTCATCTGACATCTCCTGTCACTTAATCACTCGCGCATAGATTCCCGCCATTTTACCGTCGCGTAGTACTTGCACTGGCGCATCCGAGAGGCGGAACTCAAGTAATAGGCACATTCCGAACGCTAGCTGCCTGTGGAAGCCGCGTTTGATGTACTTAGTACCTCGGAATGGGTTAACAAACCATTACCGTTCCTAGCCATAATGCCCACACAATATCTGCTACCAACAGCATCACCTTAACAAATTGAGATATGGTCTAATTCTGGACCAAAATTCGGTAAATTCTATGATTTCATTGCCGTGAAAGTCGGCAATTTGGCCGTTTTCGTAACCGCATGCGGTCAGTGGAGCATTTAGACATATTATTTTTACGTTCAAAAACTGTATTGTCAAAAGAATATATTCCAAGCCAATGTCATGTCAGTACTAACTTACTATTTAATAAAATCTGTGTGCCTTTAAAAGTATAGTAAGTTAGCAATTAAAATTAAAAAATATAAACAAGTTAACACAATAAATATTAAAGCTAAAGTTTTTAAATGATTCAAAAGTAATAAAATGAATGTACTATGTCGGTAAAGTAATTCATTACAAATGTATGGCTCAATAAAGTCATAGCAAGCTGACGCGATGACGTTAGAAAGGGCAAAGGCACGCATAGCTGTGGATTGACTCGCGAACCGAGCGCGCTGAACAGTTA
Source organism: Perichares adela (assembly GCA_018251795.1). Lineage (NCBI taxonomy): Eukaryota > Metazoa > Arthropoda > Insecta > Lepidoptera > Hesperiidae > Perichares > Perichares adela. Next base: position 680 of record DWPQ01001346.1, on the reverse strand, counting down.
CTTAGCAGCTTGTGATCTACTTGCAGTTCACTTGTTATCGACGAGATTCTAATCGACACTGCTTTAAAATGGATTTCAAATCAGTTTTATGTTAAGGTTATGTATGCATAGTATTTTCTAATAATGGCCATGTAACACGATTCAAAAGTATTTCATCATATCGAATTATGGGTTTGAATACTTTGAATTCCAGCTTGCTGCTATTAAATAGCGCAATAAGAATAAAAAATAAATAAACCTTTTATTATAAGCGATCCAACTTGTAATGAATAAGAAATGAAAGCGGGGGTAAGTTATAATAGTCCAGAAAACAATTGAGGTTGAGACCAACAAGGGATTAAGCATTGTTTAATTGCAAGGAAAAAAAACAATAATATAAATTAATTTGTGGTGTAAACAGCTCCGACAACCCTTGAACACAAGGTAACCCCACCTGAGCCTTAATTCTGCGTAATAAGTAAATTTTTACTACAATTATAATTCAAGTATAAATCTATTTCAATTTTATTAGCATTATGACAGTTTTTAAATCTGATAAAAGTTAATCCTGATTAAATTATTTTCATAATAAAATTATTCAGTATTGCCTACGAAAATCTAACAATTTATTAATTATTGATTGAGAGGTAATTCGACATGTGTAATTGTAACACTATTGGTCTTAAATATTTAACAGGGTA
>DWPQ01001345.1:0-12482 GCA_018251795.1 Perichares adela | reverse complement strand
GTCTCCTTTCAGTCCATCACACTGGCCAAGTGCGGGTTGGCAGAATTCACACACCTTCGAGAACATTACAGAGAACTCTCAGGTGTGCAGGTTTCCTCACGATGTTTTCCTTCACCGAAAAGAAAGTGATAATTAATTTCTTTCTAATGCCCAAATTATTTAGAAAATTATTGGTGCGCGCCGGGAGCGATCGCACAATATCCCCGTGCGGGTGACCAACGTTCAACCGCTAGGCAATCACTGCTGTAATTTTATGTATCAGAGAAAATCCCTTTTTGAAGTTATACTTCTTTAGACGCGTTATGAAAAAATGATGCGAGTGAAATTTTAAGATTCGTCACACTAAAGTTACAGTAGAAGTTGCAGCGGTTGCAGTCTCGATTAATATTATTTTAAATTAATATATTTTATATTTAAATTAATATATTTACTACTCGTAAATATTAGTGAAAAAAATGTGTCAAAATAATAAGATAATTTATGTTACCTTTAGTGTAACAAAATAAATATTTATTTATTTAATTTTTCAAATTTAAACTGAACTTTATTGACTGTGTTGACTATCATTTTCCAGTCAGTCCTTTTATTTGTTTATTGTAATTTAATATTTGCATACAATTAAAAACTATTTTTTGATGATACCAAAGAAGTATAACTTCTCACTCGCGTACACGCACCCTTTTTTTTTATTCCACGAACCCTTGTATCCTTTCTAAACTTCCCTAAATGTGAAAATATACTTTAAGTTTTTTATGTTCACTTGTGTTTTCGGACCGATTGGTGCCCTGTTGAGGTATCGGAGATGGGGTAGTTTTTTTTTAACTGCTTGCCTATGTTATCTGCCATCCTCCTTCTATAATCAATGGTTATTGCCAAAAGCAACGTCAGTGTCGGAGAGCTAGTAACTGGAAAGAGTGGCGAGACCCATGTTTCTACATTGTTAGAAACATTATTTTGTTAGAAACTTGTCGGTAATGTCTTTAGTGTAAAAGACATCCATGGGCTGACGGTGACGGCCTACCATCGGGAGGCAAATAAAAAAAAAAGACAATACTATAGTTAACCCAATTCGCTCCTCCAATCATTGAATCTACTGCCTAATTGCAAAGTACACTATTTTAATTGATGCGTTTAAATCTTAGACTTTTTGATTTGCAGTATTAACAACCACTTTTGTGCAGTTATTTGCCTAAGATCTGCGTAAGTCACCTACACTTTGCACTCGACATACACACGGCTTCAGCTAAGACTAAGTCAAAGTAATGTTTACAAATACGAAACGTGTCTTAGCTTGAAACTTTAGTTGTGAGGTACGTCAAAATACGCACTGCGATCATTCCAAAAATTGAAACGGTATCTGACGTTATGTCGTGATTTAATTTAAATGTAGATAAAATGAAACTGTCACTCCGCTGACATAGTTTGCATTTTAACACATCAAGCTCAAAATACGTAAGCTGAACGTCAAATGTTTCAAAATGATTGTTCAAATACAATGGTTTGATGCTGACCTGTATTTCTCGGATTGCCCATAACGGGTCGCGTCCTCTCAAAGACCCGTTTTGGCTACCTGGTGAGCCACCGAAATAGTGCACAATACATTTATTGGTCACATAGGTAAAACAGGACGAGCCGTGATAAAGCAGGCTGCTAACGTTGGTCCTTTGTAATCTGTAGCAGGGTAACGTAAGATTTTACGCTACGTCTACCTGTTTCACACTGTATCCTTAGTTTTTTTTTTTATACTTCTTTTACCTGTGTTTTATTGTATCGCTTCGATAAACGTTACGTTCTAGTCTCTTTAGCGAATTTGGAACCCTGTTTCGTATAATATTGGGGGTAACGTGGCTGTACTAATACATAATGTGGATATTTGACAAATATGACTGTCCGCGTGAAGCTGTAAAGGCCGCTAGGGCCAAGAGCGGAGCGTCCATCAAAAAAAAAAAAGACAAATATAGTAGGTATATATAAAATAAGAACATTTGAAATCATACAAATTTTATAGATTGAAAATCATAGATTTCAAATAGTTAAGCAAATACTTTAGCAAGAGTGGTAAATGATAATCAGGATAAGGTGTAATAAATTATTTAAATAAAATTATCCTTGAAAGCGACAATCTCCTTTCTATGCGACTGCTTGACCATAGACGATAGTGCGTTTGTCGTTGGCAGAAAGATGAGTATAATGTATAATGTTATTGAATATACTCTTCACTGTTCCATGTAACTTTATCAAATCTCACTATTCCGTACACAGAAGATGCTTGAAAAGATGTGCAGCTTTTCTTTCCACGTATTAATACGTAGATTGAAAGGGCAATTTGTATTCCATTGCCCAGTCGACCGGCAACATTGTCTGAATAACGTGGCTTTACTTGTTCAAGTAATTTGTACGCCATTTTTGCGGTATCAAAGAAGCTGGTTACAGTTCCGTTTCATATACCACTTCATACCAGCAAGAAATTGAAAATTATTTGCATTAAAAATAAATGTACCTATTTGGGGCTGATAAGATTTAATTGTTTTAATTTAAAATTTTACATAAACGTACGAGACCCGGTTGACAGAAACCGGTGGAGACAAAACATCCGCGCCAGATGCCACCCTGATCACGATCCTCAATCATGAAAGAAAGACAAAGAGAGAGACAGACAGAGACAGAGATACTTAATATAGTGGGGTGTAAGGTAGTCTCTATCCATTCTCGTGTCCGACACAACCTTCCTTGGTCAGGCTCCATGACACTGAACAACGGATTTAGTTCTTGATGTTATACATCGAAGTGCCCACACCAACCACTTTAATCCCGACGGTATTTGGGCGTCGTGGTAAGGTTTTCATAGCTTTCTACAGCTTAGTCTTAAAAGACACCGGCTTACCACTATTCTTTTACGGCCAACCATAAAAATTTTGCGTGTTTCGGCTGTTAAAGCGTTACTTATTGACCTATAAACACCATTTTATATTACGTACGTTACTGAGCAACGGTAACCAATCATAATCAGGGGGACGATTGATCTGTTAGTATGTTCTAGTCTAACATAAAAAATAAAATTATCATCATGATATATTTAGTTAACGAGCTACGCTGAATCTCGTTCAATATTCCGTCGTATTGTACCGTCAATTTTTATTCAAATTCATATTCAGAAACCGGTCCATTCAGTCTCACTACAAACGAACACGCACACTCAAACACACACACACACACACACAATCGTAACCAAGTCAAAGTAACCGGTAACAGCGCCTAACGTTTTTATTATTCAGAATATTCGTTGCCACTTTTTTTGTAATAAAACTACACATCTAATGCAAATTGAACAAAATTTATTTATGTTTAAAACAAAGGTTTTAATCTACATCACTATTAAATATCATCAATATTAAGTATTCTATCTATTTATTTGATATTTAGACGCGCTGCTTTGTTACAGACAGCGAATCTGTTAACGGACCCTTCCCGGCAAGGTTCGTTTTTTGCTATACACCACCGACGCAACGATAGGCGCGTTTACCCTTACACCCTAATTTAAGTTTAGAAATACGTGGAACAAGATTCAAATCTCATGTCACCAAATTGTGCATCACTTACTGTCGGTTCGTAACCACTAACCGATAGCATACAGAACTGTCGAACTAAGAGATAGCTTAACCGATTACGGCGCATATGTAATTTAATTTCACGGTACACCTCCGAAAGGCCGACTAGACAATCCGATTTAACAACTTCCCTCGTGATCAGAAAGCTCGATGGACCAGTCATTCTTTTGTTCACACAAGCAACGATTATGATTGCCAATGGTTGTAAAGGAACAAAACATTAATGGAGTTAAATAAAAAAAAAAATAGAAGTATATTACAGTAATTTTGAAATTGTTTATTTATTATCATCGCATTCGTATTCCGCCACAGTTTTGCAGTTTCGATAAATTTCACAATGTAAATCATAGTACCGATTAAAATAAAAAATAAAAACAATTTTTTTAACATTTCAAAAGTACACTCGGCAAGAAAAGCCAGAATTTTTACATTTATTCATAATGGGTACGACGGTGGTACAAAAAAATTGCCGGCTAAAAGTTCCACAACGACGAGCTCGCAAACCTGTGGATGTGCAGCTGTAACAGTAGGGGCGAGGGCTCGTCACCAGCTCGATGCATTATCATGTTGCAGTAGTACGCCGTACGTCGTACCGCTCCGGTAAACGCTATACGCGACGCGACAAGTACCGCGACTTTTAAGTACCGGTGGCGATTGCAAACGACCGCCTGTTGCAGCTCCGCTCGGGAGGATAACTTCCACGGCCGGGAGTCCGTACCAAGGTGGGCGTCGCGCGGCGCTGCACTTGCGGGGGGCCAATGGCGGCCCGCGTCGGCCACACCCCTCCCGGTGCAACTGCACCGGCGCGCCGCCGCCTAGCAAACACCCTCCACTACCCTTCCACTACCTCGCCACTAACGCGGTCGCGATACGTCATTAACCGGATAAAAACTCAATCATCAACAGATCCTCAACATCCTGCCTTGAATCTTACGAGGTTACATTTCTTATAAGTTTCTAGTCATGTTCACCAACATCATTCATTTTCTACAGACTGGAAAGAATCTAGACATGTCGGCCCCGTCAGTCGATATGGTGACATATAGGTACAAGATATATATACAACAATTGGTTACTAACAAAGTTAAAAATTTAAAGCTATCACTAAAGTTATAATTGTTTACGATCGAATCGTAATGACAATTTGACTTTAAAGAAAACTTTTGACGCTGTTACTACTTTCACTTTCGACAATACTTAGTAGTCAAAGTATCAGAAAAAAGGGAATCGTAACCAAACCACATACGCTTGTTATCCCACATTATATGGAGTTGGCAAACGAACAGACGAACCACTTGTTGTAAGCTCGCCGCAACTACCACAAAAGCTGCCAACACACAACACATACATAACCAACATCCTACACACACACTATTTAACGACAGACAGCTGACATAATTGACAAATGCTAAAACGCTAAAAACTCGATCACTCGGAATACAATTGAGACAAGCCTACAAATACAGTACGCTTATTTTATTGATATTATACAAAACAACGTTCTGTTCGCAAACACATTTACGGCCGGTTGCAACAGTCTATCAATCCCTTGTTAGTATCGAATAATTGTCATATTAAACGCAGTAGTCATAAATCTGACAAAGGATTATACGGGACTCATGAGTAATATCTCCTTGACGTTCTTGTCGGCAAGTTGACTGCTTACAATTTCCATCTTCTTACATTATGCAAATAGGACAAGAAGCTGGGCGAGACAATTCAATATCAGAGGTCCTGGACAACAATATTAGCGGTTAGGGTTCACGCCATACGACTTCTTAAAAATGTATGGTAATGATATTCGCTGAGGAGGCGTTGTGCTGTCATGCCAAACACCTTTCCTAATTCAGTTAATCAGAATCACCTAGTAGTACTAATCAGGAAAATAAGTATTAAAAGAGCCGACGAGCGGGAAAATACAGGTGTTACCAAAGTAACAAATCCGAGAGTTACTAAATTGGATTTATGCTACAAACAATGGACATTGATCACAATCCATAGACAAATTAGCCAAAACGGACGCGAATTTGAATTTAACACATTATTTGTGGTCGTGACGTGTCCGTAATGACACTTCACAATATTTATTGTGAATAGCCGTCAACCGAGGGGAAGAGTGGTTACCGCCGCCGGTGAAATTACATAACACCATATGGTATCACCTTGACTGAATAATGAAGCTCGTTACCTCCTCCACATTACAAATAATATCTTACACGTCTTCGAGTCACACAGTCTATACACACCATTTACTAGGCTAGAACTCAAAACGGTAACCATACCATCAGTGCTCAACCATAAACTGTATAAAATACCAAATAATGAGAGCAGAACAAATCACGGGTTAGTGGAGTAAAAACAACTTCAGCTTCTTTATATAACGCAACACAGAGCAATTTAATAACGTCAAGCGCTCATGACATTACCACAAACTTTATACATTTACGTTTGACGCGATTTCTTTAACCTACTCTGTGTACGATCAACACGAGGCCCCCGCGTCAATATCGAAATTCTATTATACATTGTTCGTTTACCTCTAGAATAAGGAGCTTAATAGCTGAGCGCGGTGCTTACAAGAATGAGTCGGGGGGAAAACTAAAATTATTACCCGTGGCATGTTTGGACAATGTCGTTTATGACGTTTAATCAATTCTATTACATCCGATTCGTTCCGATCATAACTTAACACCTGCCACAATGTAAAAAAACCTTATTAGTAAATACTGGCATTAAACTTATTCTCTCTATCATACCCATTCCCATATAACAGAAGATCCTGCAATAATAAACGGCGTATAGCGCAAAATCTAGTTAGAAAGGAAATCGTCAGACCGCAATGAGAAATGGGTGTCAACTGATAACCATTTAGTATTAACGGCTAAGTCGCAGTCATATTAAAATCCTATGAAGATTCTACACACATCAAGTAACATTTAACCAGGGAATTCGTTTGGACAGAAAATGTATAAGATTATAATGTTATTCTCCTAATCAAAGAAGTAAGTACTTAGTTATGTAGCTTCATGCTTTGATGCAGATTACGAATTTAGATTTTCACAATTATGTTCGCATTATAAATTAAGCATCACTTGCTTAGAAGGAAGACATGGTGAGGAAACCAATATACCTGAGAGGTCTCCAATAATGGAATAGTTCAAAAAGGCTTGTGACATCTGCCAATCCGCACTTGGTCGGCGTGTTGACAGCGTGTGTTCGTTACATCCCTAATTTTTCATTTCATTTCGTACACGAAAAAGGCGCAGTGCAGGGAATGCGTCACGACGGGCAAACACGTCAAACAAGTCGCATCCGATAAAAACATGGCGCCTAAAGCACTGAAGTGTCACGTCACTCGCAGAACAATTTGACGTGACGTGACGTATTCCACGTGACACATCTATTGGCAGTATTGGCAACGCAGCGGGCCCGCGGGAGCGGCTTCCGGCGCGCGGTGTCAACGAACGCGGAGGAAATGCTCGTCTAGACGCGCCACTCCGCCACTTGCCTCAATTAGCGGCGAGATGCTCTTGCGCCTGCTCTTGCGCATGCGCCTGCGGTCCGCCGCATTCCACGCACAGATATCACAACACACAAACCCTAAAACAGCATGCGAATGCCAACAGTGCATGTCGTGACGTCAGTCAGTATTACCTGCAGTTTATACGTAACCCGCACTCGCGACAGATATTCGTCGCGGAAAAGATGGAACCTCTCGTCAATGCGCCTTGGTCCTTCAACTCAATTAGCAACCAAATAAAGTTCAATATTGCATGCGGCAATGCAGCTTGCCAACTTCGGCAACTAACGAAAGTGTAAGGCTGAGATTTATAGCACGCACGCACTATAGTCATCAAAGTACGCACTTCGACTAATCTCCAACGAAAAGCTAACAGTTTTCGTATTTATAAACATTTCTTTGACTCGGCTTAAGCTTGTGTGTATCTTGAGTGCACAATTTTCGTGACTTACAAAAATATAACGCTAATAACGGCACAAAGATACTTACATACAACAAACCAAAGCAAAGTAATTGTGATATACACATACACATTTTTAGTACGCAATTTGTTGAGGGTTTACATGAATATCTGAATGATCTAAATCCACAAGAATATCTGACTAACGTTTATCGAAAACAACCAGGCAGGACAAACACAAGTGCGCTTCGAAGCACGCAAAGCGCATAATTTTCCCAATATTGTCACAATCATCCATATTGCTTGCGACCACCGCTGTCATTATTGGGCTATTTTGTATTGAAATTGAAGAGACCAAGGCCCTACAACCTATCATTTTCATTACTGTGAACTCCAGAATATGCTATTATACGGCAATTGTTTGACGTTTGTAATTAAAAAGAGTATTACCATCGATGGCGTGTTTGGACGCAGTGTCATTTGATAGAAAGCTACGCTTGACTATAATTAGGAACACACATGGCTTTCGCCTACAAAATACGTTTTTACTTTTCACGAACCCCAGAAAACAGCCAACGGCCGAACGTTTGCATAATGCAAGCGTCTGTAGTAACAACAATAGGTAATATCTCACACAGAAACATAACAACTAGCTGACCCATCAAACGTTGTTTTGCCTTATAAAAGATTTAAAGATAAAAAATAGGAATGGGTGATAGAAGTGTGAAATGAAAATAAAGGGTTTTATGTATCTTTCAATGCCATTTTATAAAAAGGAAGAACAAAAAGTTTCGTCCAAAAAATATGTTTTGGGGTGGTCCTTTATAACTTAGGGGTATGATAAATACACATAAACCTTTCTCACGAAACATTCGATCTACTGCCGAAAACTGCATTAAAAACCGTTGAACAGTTCAAAAGATCCGAGGTAACAGACATCGGAAACGACTTCACTTTATACTTTGCAAAGAAGACATGTATTGTGCGTACAAGAAAACGTCAAGAAAAGCCTATTCGGAGCCGACGGAAAGCAGGTGAGCGGAGCGGGGCGCAGGTGTGCGGGCCGCGTGCCTCTTTGTGCAAGGGTCATAATTGGAACGCAAATAAAGGGTGCGCTCGCGGGATGCACCGAAGTGCACCTCGTGCAAGGCGCGTGCGAGTCTCGTGCCCCGTCTGGCTACAACCAATGCACCGTCGCGGGGTACACCGGCCACAATTAGCCAATGGCCCGTACTGCATCAATACCTATTGCATCCATTGTGCAAAACGCACTCGACAACTCGAGTGGACCGCTATATCATCAACGTGTCACCATTACACTTCATATTCGCACCTTGCACAATGACAAACAATACCGTTGAATTGATAATGCGCGTACGTAAAAATACGGGTACGTTTTGGGTTTTCGTTATCGTAATTACGATAAGAATATCGTAAATAGTATAAAACAAACCAGAAGATAACAATATTACACGTTATGCTAGCTAATTTTCATTCATTTTGCTTAGACAACATGAATTCAATCTTTAAGACATTTATGGAGAAATTCCTAATAATACTGTTTAACTGTTCGCTATGGAGAAGCCGCCCAATAAGTAAATAGCTTGCCTGTGCTTGGCAGTCTTCAAGAAAAATAAGACTTTCACCAAATTAGTGCACTTTACCACCGAGAACTAAATCTCCATTTACGATGTTAAATGTTCAAAATGTAGATACATAGCACTAACCTCTCAATCTATAACTGCCATAGAACGCAACATTCCATCTACGTGTTCATTAGTTTCGCGTATAACATGTAATCTATACAGAATAACCTACTCATTTGGAATTCATCTCGGAAATATAAGCGATACTTGCCTTATCAAATTCACTCGTGCGACCGTTTAAAATCAACTGAAATGTATGATTACAGTGCCTAACTTAAACAATAACACATGCGAGGCGTTACGCTATAGCAGTAATACGTCAAGCTTTTGACGAGGACCCGCCGGTACGAATCTAATAGTTAATTAAAAAGGATTGCGTGTTTTACGTCCAACAAATACCCGCCCAGGAAATATGGAGTACCCCTTTTATTATTTTGCCCGTTTTATGACATTTCTATGCAACATAATAATACATAACCGGCCAATCAAACGTGGGTAGTACGTAATTAGTGGGTAAAGGCTGTAACTCTGTCCGCCTGTGGTGTGATCACGGCCAAACCGTTGGATTGTGATGGAATTTCATAAGGGATACTTGGTGTTGGATCGAAAATAGGCTACTTGTTTCCATTTTTTTTAGTTTTCCCAGGAATTTCACTGTTTCACGATATACATCAATATAATGTTCTACAACAATATTGTTTCATAGCTGCTTTTTTGGGCTCGATAAAGTCTGCCGGATCTACTAGTTAATGATATATTTTACCCGAACATAACAGTTGAAGGAAAGATGTTAAGTCTACCAATCGGCACTTTGTTAGCGGGGCGGGCTATGGCTTTAAACCTTCTCAGTGTAAGACTAGACCCAAGCTCAGAAAGAAATGGGTTTGCGATGATAAAATGAATAGAAGCTTATTGGACCCTAATTTACCCTTAATTTTTCCCATTTTCCAGTGCCTATGAAATTTAAATAGTAACAATTCTAATAACGTTCGAAATTCGAAAACTACACAATGGGGATGAAATTATTTACCAATCAATGTACATATTATTATATTGTATACAAAATCATGTAATAACCAACGAAAGGAAACGGTCCAAAATTGTATGGAGCTTGAGTGTACTTTTGTATTTACGAGTAAAATAAGACCTTAAAATTACAATCCATTGTCAATTACTCAAATCTGCTAATTCTATATAGACTGCATATTTAAAAATATTAAAGTTCTTTCCGAAGAGTAATTAAATAGGCACCTACAAAAAATGGCCAGGACCCGATTTTAGACGTCCGTCAAAGAACAATCAAATGTCAATGTGAATGGGTCATTTTGAAATTCCAAGTAGGATTTATCTATGAAATGACACTTGTCATAATATCTTTGAAGAACTCCATCTTGTTAATGTTGCAATGTGCATAAATAACTGAAAATTGTATTATTTTTATAACACAGTAATTAGTTTATTCTAAAATTTTATATTTTGTTTTTAAATCCTTGATTTATTGCTATTGCTGGCTAGGTGTACAAAACCACACCTGAATTGAACCGTCTCCTTTATAATATCTAAGCTCCTTTTTAATGCGTTTAATTGTAAAAAGAAAAAAAAAAGCATTTCAAAACTATTCTATCAATTCGAAAATGTCAAAACAAATCTATCGGAATGGGAAAAATGTAAAGTAAAATATTTGTCATATGTAGAATGCAACTGCCACTATCTATCACGACTGCATTACCACTACAGTCAGTGATGGAGTAACAAGTCCATGGGCGGCGTTGATGGATCACCAAATGGGAGCTAGTATGCAGACTATTCTATAGGGTTTAGTATGCAAACTATAGAAGAGCAGTGACAGTCTAGTGGTATGAACGGTGGTCTAACGAACGGGAGGTCGCGTACTCATAATTTTATAAGATAGGTCTATTGATTTTTTGATACGGATATTGTCACTTGCTTTTCGGTGAAGAAAAACATCGTGAGAAAACCTACACACCGGAGAGTTCTCCATAAAGTTCTCGAAGGTGTGTGAAGCCTGCCAACCCGCCGCACTTGGCCAGCGTGGTGGACTATGGCCTTAAACCCTCTCAGTGTGCAGTGGGACAATTATGGGTTTTTATGTTTTAACACAGACTGTTCAACTTCACGTATGTATATTCAGGATATTTTCAAGAGTCATTTCCATCGGACATTTGCAGAAATACCCTGAGATACTGGACACCAATAACAGGCATATTCCACGCTACGTAACTCGAACAAACGGAATTCCCTATCAACAGCTATAACAAAAGCTCAATGAACTTCGCCCTTTTTCTGCATTTGACAGTTGAGTGGAATAATGCCAGCCGTTCGGCTGGCCTTTGACCGAAGTCAAAGGTTTCCGCCGAAAGCAATAGAATGTGTAGGAACGTGGGCGAGTTGTGTACGTACGGAAGCCAACTAGAATATATCTCAAAAAGCTCGGTTCATTATATTTTTATGAAACAACTAGCTGTGCTTGCAGCCTTGTACGCATCCAATGGAAATCAATGCGTCGCAAGTTTTTTTTTTTTTCCCCCGCGTCATTTCGATTCCCGCGAGATTTCTAAGATAAAAAGTAGCCTAATTTACTCCTTATTGCATCAGCTATCTTCCAGGGAAAGTCCAGTCGAAATCGGTCCAGCCGTTCCAGAGATTACCCGGAACAAACTGTCATTTTTTTTAAACTGTTGTTTTGGTACATGTACCGTGCGTGTGTGTGTGTATACCTTTGATACATATAATATGCATTTAGTAAAAAGTGGTTATTCAAATATTACAAACAGACACTCCAATTTTATTTACATAGTTGTATACATTAGAACATGACAATAAACATGGGAAAATAGTTTGAATATGTCATAAAAGCAAATGGCGCCGTCGATTGTCGCTCATTACGCGACGCTCAGTCGGTCTCGCGGCCCAGCACTTGCGCTTTATTAACAGCTTCTTCATTGACTTCGATTTAGATCGTTGATACCAATATACGAGTATCGAATTCGATAACTGCACTCACTGCACATTTAACAGTGCAATATACATACAAATAAACATCACTATAATGGCCAGAGCATATAAATAATCTATAATATAAAAATAAGTCGGGTTTTCCTACCTGACGCTATAACTCCATAACGCACAAACTGATTTCCACGGTTTTGCATTCGTTGGAAAGGACTCGGGCTCCGTAAAGTTTATAGCAAAGAAAATTCAGGAAAAAAAACATTTTTCCTTTTCAAATATAAAACAAAAAAAATAATTTTCTTCATCTTTTAATCCCCAAACGAAATGTTACAAAA
>DWPQ01001344.1:0-12492 GCA_018251795.1 Perichares adela | reverse complement strand
CCGAAATTCCTACGGGAGCGAGACCTACGCGACTGATACCTACGGGTCCCGAAGCGAAGCGAGGGCGATTCACTAGTCCTTATGTAAATGTAAAAATACATTTGTTTATACAAACAGACACTCCAATTTTATTTATTTGTATAGAGAACCAGATAGCTTAAACAAAGTAAAAAAATATGCATATTGTAAGGTTACCCGGTCTAAAGGCATAGTGCAGTAAGTGATGAGTCAAGCCATGAAGAAAGTGGGGCAAATTTAAGTTTTGAAATTACCTTACATTATAAGATGCTGTTACAAGGAAAGCTAATAAAAGTGCTAATAACAGTAAAAGTTTAGAGATCGGTAGGGCAAACCGGCGATAGAAGAAAAATCAGCTGCCATAAAATAATAATTCAATGACTAATGTAAGGTTCCACCTACATAATATTAATATCTCATATGACATTCTGGCACATATGGCCAGTTATAGGTGATCGTGATGATGATGATGATGATAATATTGATGATGATGATGATAATATTGATGATGAGGATGATAAATGATGTCCGGAGATCACAATGCATCTGACCAGTTACCACGCGACATGCTTAGACTAAACCGGCTCATTTATAATTTTTCCATTTCACAGTAATTTTGTATGAGAAACAACATCAAACATACCTTGAACATCTTATCCTCGGATAGCTCCGATTTATCTTGCGGGTCGCACTCCATCAGGGAGCTGTCAATGTCTTCAAGAGAGTCAGGGTCCTGGGACGATTGCTTCGTCTGTCCTTCCTTCACCACATATGACCACAGCTATACCATAGAAAAATAAAACTACTTTACTATGTAAATAACTTAACCAACTTTCAAAATTCATGATCATAACAACAAATAACTATCTATCCCACTACTGGGTTCGGTCAACGTATCAATGACTTCCATGGGTTTCAAATCAAAGTATACATGGCGTTGCCAGCTCCAGCTGGGACAGGAAACTTTTGATGGGCCAACAACTTCATACCCACTGAAATCATTTAGTATTATTATTTTAACTTCCAAAAACCGTCTACACATTACTGTGAGCTAATAAATCATACTGTAGTAGCTGCAACTGAAGTGTTGTGTATAAATTAAATATACACATTTATACCTATGAAATTAGTCTATTACTTAACATAAGTAACTTCTTAAAATCAACTTCAATTTACAAATTTGACCCAAATAAATAAACAAACAAGTTAAATAAATCAGTTTAAAAAACTCTTGCCGTTAACCAGCAGCAAGCGATAGATATTGGCACAGCTAGTCAGGTAGTTACGTACCTGGTGCGCGTCGGCCGGGTGTGCGCTAACGACAACCGTGGGGTGTCTGGAGGGCGCCGCCTCCAGCTTGGTGCCGTCGGAGGCCACGTGGCAGGTCACGTGCAGCGGCGCCGCCTCGCCGAGCCCCGCGCCCAGCGCGCCCACGCCGCCGGTACCCGCCCACCACGCCACGTTGTCCATGCCGCCCGTGTTGCTGTGGCCGCCGATGCTGCCGGCGCTGCTGCCACCAGTGTTGGGCACGTTGTTCGTGCTCGGGCTGCTTGTTTTTACATCTGTCCCAATGTACCACGCGTTATAATCTATGCGTTTATTTAGCAATACCACCAAAGATAATCACGAATAGTTGCACGAGATATACACAGACGATGCAACCGAAATATGTAAGAGACAAAACTGTTAGTTTCATGGAAGATTTTAAATAAGGAAGCCAGGATGAAAAACCCTACAATACATAAGTACAATCGATATTAAACTCGATGGTTCAAAGCCCAACAACCTCCAAAGAACTGCCGTCTTTGTCGGAACAGTTTATCAGCTGGGATTCTAAACAGGCTTAAGCGTAATAATGCCCTTTACGCCGCAAATGTTCATTCAAACTACGCGTGCAGTGGCCATAACAATGTAAAGAAAAGTGAAAACATTATAATAAAACTAGCTGACCCCGCAAACTTTGTCTCGCCTTATAAGTGATTTGTAGAACATTGGGGGTTGGTGATAGGAAAGTAAAAATTAAGGGATGTATGTATTTTTTAATAGCACACCATAAAAGAAATATGGAAACAAAATTTGCCCGAAAAATATAAAAAATATGTTTAGGGTGGACAACCCTTATCACTTAGGGGTATGAAAAATAGTTTATAACCGATTTTCAGACCTACATAATTTACATATAAAGTTTTATAAAAATCGGGCCAGTTGTTTCTGAGGAGTATGGCAACTAACTAACACTGTGACACGAGAATTTTATATAATATGTAGATAATAAAATAGATATCAAGCGACTCACCCATTTCTGGCGGCAAGTTGAGCAGATCCTTAAGATGGTAATCGTTGTACTTGCAGGGCGGCGGCGCGGGCGGGTCCGCGCTCACCACGCTGGCGTACGTCACGGGCGTAGACGTGCTGCGGCCCAGCTCGGGGACGTCCGCTGCGAACATCGTACGCTCCAGCGGCAGACCGTACAGGCCGAACCTGTTTTCGAATGTCAATTTTTTTTAAAAGATCAATGACGTTTTTATGGATTGGTTAGTCCTGACGTCTGTTTTTATATATCGTACCTACCACCTATTAGGCGTGGGCTTATTCGTATCATTCTGTTAAAGCCGTGAAATTTAAAAAAATATTCACATGGTCTTGTAAGTGGCCACGTCTTTTTATAGGCACAATAGTAAGTATGAGAGACTTTCTTTGAGATGCATTAGAATATTGTTAGATACCAAAGCAGGACATTTTGGAGACAACTAAAATGAACTTGGCGATAAACTTAAAATGGGGAAAAGTAAATTGAAAGCTTTCACTATAACACTAACGTAAAAGAATACCCACATGAATGAGATGGTATGATTGTAGTATGTAATTTTTGCCTTTAGACTAGAGTGGATTATGAGATTAATGTTTACCTAGCCCTGAGCAGTTGATGATACGGATCGGCTCGCTCCCTCAGCGCTCGGCAGGCGCGATGCAGTAACGCGAGCAACGACTTCACTAGTTTGGGCGCAGTGGCCCGCGGCGTGCAGTGCTGGGCCAACGCCGCCAACCACTTGAGCGCGCCCGGCGAGTCACAAGCACCGATCGTCTCCACACAATCCACCAAGTGCTTCGCTACTGTTTGCTCCAACGTACACTTCCATGGCGCCGGTGTTTGCTTCACACCCCTAAAATAGTAGTACCATGAGATTCTGATCTCTATAATATAAATACATTGAATAAGCTACCATGGTTACATTTTGATGCGCATCGTATGGTGGACATTCAGGCGACGATGGCTGTTTACCATCAGGTGTTATGTAAAAAATATAAGTAGATAAAAACGTAATTCCATTACAAAAACTTGTATCATCGAGAACAATATGATTGTTTGTCAGTCGCTCCCCCAAAGGGTTGGATTCAAAATATTGTATAATAATAATTTTATACTCACTCGACAGCAATCAATATTATTTTAACGCACTTCTTTGCGATACTTCTATTCGCACATAGGATGCAGTGTTTCAGCAACGCTTCGATATGTTTCTCGACTACCGCTATACACTCCAATTGCTGCGCCTCAATCGGATTATCGGGATCTTTGTCATTCTCTGACTTAGCTAGACGCATCCTCGCTAGCCTAATAGATATCACCCAGTTAATTAAGTCGAGCGCCAGCCTACGTTCCTCATTTCCACCCTTTATGGCTATCTCAAAGAGAGTATCCAAAAAGGCATTAGACTCCAACATTGCTATGCGTTGCTGCCTCTCCATGGGCACGTCAGTGTGCGGACTGGAACGGACCGTAATAGAAATTTGGTGTAACCAGTCGCAACCTATGAATCCAGATTTTTTGGAGCTGCTCTCTCCAGCTTTAGAAGGTCCCTTTGCTATATCTTTAGCTGGGTCAAATAATGTCTTAATGTGTATCAGGAAAGTTCTACCCCTAGCGCGGTATAAGCGCGGGCTTGTCAATATCAGTGAGCCGGACTGCTGAGTTAGGTCCAACCCAGAAGACAGAAGCAGGGGCCCGGCTAGTATCTCAGCGTTATGAGCCTGCAAGTACTCTTCGCTATTAACAGGATTCTCTAGATTTGACATGTCTGCATCAATGATGGAAAAATGTACTGGAGACTCAGATCTGTTACTAAAGGCAGCGTCTTTCTTGTAGCCAATGCCGTGTAAATTCTGTTTCAGTAAAGTTACTTGTATTATAGGCAGGTTTACGGAATTGGCCGTGTGCAATGTGAACCCAAACTCTACATGAGCTAATGACACGCTATAGGGCAATGTTAGTTCAAGAACATGTTCATCCCAAGTAGAGGAGGTATTCTGCAGCCTCCATGACCTATTGTTTTGATGGTCTGATCTCGATCGTTGAGCTGGAGACAGCTCGCACCAGAATCCAGGCACAACTGCACTGTATGGAACTGTAGTGTTCATACCGTAGAAGCCAGTCAAGGACATTAAAGCCTCTAAATCCGTAAGGTCCAATTGAGGTTTATGCGCGAGTATCACTGGCGGCACAGTAGGTCCACAAACTTCATCTCTCGGTGCGCTTTGTAGCATGTCAAAATCGATGTTAGCAAATTCATCCTCATTCACGTCAGCCGCTGAATCCTTCTCACCATTGTTCAGAGCGTAGAAATATATCATACCATGTTTGGTCGAAACGCTTAGACGTTCGACCGAGGCACAGTAGATAACTGACGTGAACTGCCCCTTCGGTACCCGTTTTTCGGAAAGGACTTTGAAATCTGGCAGCGAATACAACCTCAAGTGACCGTCGACGCCGACCGTAGCAAACGAGCGCTGCTCGTTTTTGTCAACAGGCAGCAAGCACAGGTCCACTGGACTCTCGTTGTATGGAAGCTCCTTAACAGATTCGGGAGTGTCCTGCAAGGCATAAACTGCTGCGTGGCTGATGACTTTGAATAACAGGAAATAAGCTTTAACATCCGGCTTGTCCGTTTTAGCTTGATTATCAGAAATTTCATCAACATCCATTTTCGTATCGCCGTCTCCATCCACTTCTGCCTCAATTTTTACTTTCTCTGGATCAATGGAAGATATAACAATGAGCAGGTGTTCCTTATCCTCTGTCGGGAATAAATGTGTAATTTTGGCATCATCTCCCAGATTGAGATGTTCGGGAAGACTTATGCATTGGACAGCAGAACCAATGTGGGCCATGTGGCCGTCATCTTGCTGGTGATCGCTATCAGAGTACCCATCGGCAGTGGCGTTATTAACGACCGCCTGACTCAAGACCTTGCTGCCGAATGTAGTCACTTTAATCTTTTCGGTTCCGTCTCCACCGTCATACCACTTGAGGTCAGATATTTCTAACGGACCCTGTCCAGTCATGTTCAGGTACTGTGTTATAGCATCGCCCTGTACCGCGTCTGTCTGATCGACGACTTTAGTGCCAACAGATTCCAAGTGTCCACTCTTCCAGCTCTTGAGCTGCGTTATATTGCCGATAAAATCCAACATACTGCCCTGGCCAGACTCAGGCAACTCGGGAAGCAAAACTGTAGGCGGAGGAGGCGGTAGCACCTTGAAATGTTTAGTGAATATAATTTTTTTCGGCTCCCACATCTTGCAATCTTCTTTGCTCGAAGACGCATTGAGGTTAATTACGTTACTTATTTGCTCATCTATTAAGCTGTTTGTGCATTGTGGAAGTTCCGTATCTTCATCAGAATACTGGAAATATATCTCGTCATATATATTTGCGTCATCGGCCCGTTGAAAGGGGCTGCCCTGCGCAACTTTTTTGCTGCCTCCCGCTTTCGAGTTTCCGCTACTTTGTGAAGTTTGTACTACAGTCGTCATAGAACCAGCTCGGCTGCTAAATATATCATACGTTAGTAAAAAGAGCATTTTATTTGAGTTAGTTTGATTGCTCTTCGCTTCGTTTTGATCGTTCATAGCTTTGACACTCTCTTGGGACTTGTCTGAAGCAGAGTCAAACAGGGCCTTACTGGAATCGTCCTTGATGGGTTGGTCAGTCGGTTGTCCATTGGTTCTTGTGATAACAACAGCACAAATCAAAGCAGGTCGCGCTTTAGAAAACATGTTTGTGTATCGGTCTGATATCTCAGAGGTTTGAGCCTGAGGGTAAGCTTCTTGTTTTGGTGTCATTCCCAAAAACGCCATAGCAGTCAGTTCGAGACCATACGTGGCTGAAATACAAAAAAAAAAAAATACACACATTATAATGTAAAATCAAACAAATACATGTAAAACGATTAATTATACATACACGTGTCTTTCTCCAAACTCGCCGACCAGACCTTATTGCTGTCAGTAGCCAGTACACCACTAAATATGGAATCGTATGGTGATAGGGGAATTAGCTTGGTAAACTTCAAGCCACAGTCGAATTTCCAGATGGTAACCTTGCCCTCCACAGTGCCGGTGGCTATGAGGTGTCCAGTGTTGCCTCTTGAAATGATGCGCGCCTGTGGCGACACCTGAGCGCATGCTGTAGCGTTTGTGACCTGTGTTTAAAAAAATATATACTTTAATTACATATACTTATACTAACTGGGATATTGCACTGCATTTAGGCTAACTTAAACGGAACAACATTTCAACAATAAAAGCTATGTATTAGCAATTCTTCTATATACAATAACATGTACGAGTATATTTCTGGAAACATCATCAGGCATTGAAGTTTCTAGACCCATTGCGCAACTTGATTAGACTTTATCTTCAAACACAGTGCTTATTAATATTTAAAACAAATGTTCAAGATTTGCAATCTAAGATTCTCTTGCTGAAGTAGCTAGGCTATGTCCTACCCAGTTTAAACCCGAAGGTATTCATAGAGGTAGGGTTTTTTATCCTGCCTGGCGTGTGTAGTGAGTCAACATTATATAATCAGACACCCGGTTGCCCCTGCTTTCGCTCCTCACAAGCATTCACCTCCAACACGGCATACCGATCAGCATTGTAACGTAAGTGTTTAAAAAGTATTTATTCGCAACAATATATATTTTTTTTTTAGCCTTAAGCGCTAGCAAAAGGCTGTCGGGCCACCTGATGGTAAGTGGTCACCGTCGCCTATAGACATGAGCAACACCGGAGTCGCAAATGCAACGCCGGCCCTGTGTGAGAACTCTTTTTACACCTTTTTTGAAGAACCCCATGTCATAGCACTCCGGGAATACCTCAGAAGGAAGCTCATTCCATAATTTGAAATTTTTATGACATCAATGCAAGTACGTCACACCAAATATCAATAACACGCGTGCGGGAACACATGCTTAGTACCTACCATCCACCTTCGGAAATCAACCGTGAAATGTATTTTAAACGATTCGGTTGCGAAGACAGTCAATACGGGGGTCCTCGCGTCCTTGACGGGTAAAGCATTGATCGCTATATATAATCGCTATTGCATCTGTTTAAGATTGTGTAACTTCTGATTCACTTAACCTACAGATGTAGTACTACACAATATATCTATTACACCGAGATGATGATTCATAGCTAATCCTATACGTAAGAAAGTGAGATTTATATCCTGTCACGTAAGGTATAATATATATTGGTATAATATAGTCTGTTAAGTATTTTATTATGTTAATAGCCGGCAAACGAGCCGACGCGCCACCTGTTGGTGAGCGGTCAACGTCCCTCATGTACGTCTGCAACACGTTGACAGCTAGAGTAGCGGAAAAAGTTGTTTCGCCATATAAAGTTGGGGTAAAAAAATAGGAGTTGATCATAGAAAGGTGAAAATTGGGGATTGTGTATATTATTTGGTACCGCATCATAAAAAAGTATTAAAAAAAAAACGAGTCCACAAAAACAACTGACCGATATGGGCACGTTGTGCGTGTACTCGCCGCGCACGAACGGACAGTTGGGCGAGTGCCGCTCGTGCTCCACCCACGGCTCGTCCGACTTCTCCCAGCAGACGAGGCACACGGTGCACATGAAGCACATCGCCCGGTCGTCCCCGCTCGGCGACGGCTGGTGGTAGAACCCCGCTTGCGCCATGCGAGCAGGCAGCGCCCACCTGCGCCAACAGTTACGTCTACAACTCGAGATACGTTTCAACAATTCCAGAAACATATTTAACCATCTATTTCTTTCTTTCTTTTTTAAATAAAATCCACAGCTCTCAATGTAATTAAAATATTGTACAAATGTTGAATTCTTACAGCTAATTTATTTTATTTATTTTTATTTATTTATACATTAATTATAACGGATCTACCAATTACAATAATTAATGTCACTTAATTCAGATCAATAGTTACATAAAATGAAAATAGATAATAATAATAATTGAAATAAAATGAAAATTATACACCGAAAAAATAATTAGATTAACTAATAAGGATTTACATTTTATAGATAAGAATAACTAATCAAAGTGTGTGTGTTGATGTTGTTGTTTTGTTGTTCACATGTTCATTTTAAAATTCTTTTGAGACAGAAACGTATGTACCAATTTTAATCACGTTGAAATTAAGTATTATCGTCATCATTATCACAACCCATAACTATCCCACTGTTGGGTTTCCAAAGGGTTTAAGACCATGCTAGCCAAGTGTGGCATGGCAGACATCACGCCCTTTTGAAAACATTACGGAGAACCCTCACGTATGCAGGATTCCTATCGATATTATATTGAAGCAAGTGATAATTAATTACTAATAAGCACATATCTTTGTAAATATTAGGTTGGCGCAGGATACGAACGCACGTTCTCCCGTTAGATACACCAACGTTTTAATTCCTAGGCTATCATTGCACATCCCTGCAGCTCGAGTTTAGAATAGGAGCTGCGATTTCCCCTGCCTGGCGTAAGAGGCGACTAAAAGGGGCTTTTGGAGTTATGGGCGGCTAGAGTGGGAGCTCGAGCCGTCCAGGACCAGCCCCGAGAATATCAAGAATATATGAGAATGTCATGAATAGGGACGATTCGCGATGAGGCTGAGATCCTCGTGCGTAGAGAAGGGCGCAGCGCTTAAAGGGCACTGTTTGCGTTCCTTTGGAGATCTCGGAGTCCTCCATTTAGCGCTGAGGAAGGCGACCGGGAGGGGTTTTAGTGAGGTCAAATCCTACATAATTATCCTTGCGTGGCTCGCAGGGAACGAGGGATCTTTTGAAGGTTTCCCCCACAAGAAAAAAAAAGGCTATCATTGCTCAAAAAACGGCTATAAAATAATTGAATTGATCTACGATCTACAAGTAATCTATAAAACTATGATTAAAATAAGTACACGTAAAACATACCTAAGTGTACACATACTAATGAATAGATACAAAACCATGACTCAGATCTCTGTAGATTTTAATGATTACTTTGGACTCAGACAATACTATGATAATGACAGCTTTTGTCATAAGTTAGTCACTGAACTATAGTACAATGCAGATGTAATATAAAATAGTGTGAATGTTAAATTCTATCTCCATATCATTGCTTAAAATTGAATAAACAAAACGAACATTATAATCGGTAATTCTAGTTCATACCCACGCACGAAGATTACGTATGCTACGGATAGGATACTCAAAATCTATCTGTCTTGTATGAGTAGTAAATTTTTTTGTGTAACTAATAAAGATATAATAATAGTTAAATGTTGGTCAATAAAAGAACTGGTAAGATGGCAACATTGAACACTTAGACTTTTAGTTCTTGCAGGACTACAACGCACGCCGGTTCGAGCGACCTGCACGTTCAAACAATTGGGCTATCACAGCTTTTGGCTTTCCTAAAATAATTTGCTTATTAGACTAGATTATCCAATCTTCTATGGAGATAATTACCATACATATACTACATTTACTGCTTGGAAAACGTGTATAGAATTAACATCATGTTGCAATGTTGGGAACATTGTGTACTCAAAACGAGCTAAATATAAGTAACTCAATATTGTTTTACTTACTTATAATCCATATGAGGCCATCTCTTGAAGGTCTTCTTCCTCTCCGCCTCCGAGTACATTAAAGTCCTCGAGTCCTCGTCGCGACTGCCCGGGTACAAGTCACTGGCGCGCTGTCCTACTGCCGAAGCAATAGCCAGCGCTGGAATCTGTCTACTCTGACCCTTCAGCTCCTGCACCACACCGGCAGTCACCAGTCGAAGTGTAGATTGTGGAAGCGAGATTGTCACTGTACTCCACTGTAACAAATACCAATGTCAGGCATTTTTTGTAATGTTAATGTTTTTGTCATCTAAGATTAAATTATTTACTTCAAATTCAAAAGCTTTTCGGCAGGCAGTACAATAAAGCTCTTATAACCTCAAAGAGTAAGGCATAACCTCAATTATGGGGTGTAAGTGGCTTCATACATCCTTATGCCCAAGTACTAGTTGCTGTGGTTGTGGCGAAAAAATGTCTACATATAATTTGTAGAACAGATATATTGCTAAAATTAATGAGATATGAAGACCTTATATGTATGCCACCTAAACATAAACAATTATTTCACAATTGATACAAGGAGGCTGGTAAAATACATAAGTATATGCCAGACTGGTATGTAGTTGAGGAAGTTGTACCACAAGTACTCCCATCATTAGTTGAACCAATTTGAGAAGCGAGTTTGACACACATCCTATCCTACTAATATTATAAATGCGAAAGTTTATGCGAAAGGTTATGTATGTTTCTTACTCATTCACGTAAAAACTACTGGACGGATTTGGATGAAACTTTGCAGTTATATAGTTTATATACCAGAATAACATATGGGCTACTTTTTATCCCGAAATTCCTACGGGAGCGAGACCTACGCGATTGATACCTACAGGCCCCGAAGCGAAGCGAGGGCGGTTCACTAGTATAATATAAAAATAAATTAAACTTCTGCTAATTTCAATCTTCATAAATAACCCTCTTTTTACATGCACCTTAGACATGACCGCCATAGACCTTAGGCATGGTACTAACAATATCTACCTGGAATGGTCTTTATTTTATTAAATATAATATAATAATGTTGTTCTCATATATAACTCATTTTATCTTATGAGAAATAAGTTTTTTTAAACCTTGATTAGCTTGCACTTAAAGGGTGAATGGAATCCCTTACACTCCAACCAAAGCCAATCCTATGTGGACAAATTCAAAACAAAGCAATCAACTTAATGGCTAACACAAGTCAAAAGTTCTCAGGCCACTGCGAGACTTATAATAATTAATAATAACTAACTTATCAAAAATAAAATAAAAAAATTGTTAAAACTTGAATAATTACTATTAACCGTTACTAAGTGCTAAAAGTCATCTAATATGGCAATTTTTTACAGCTTTGACTCAGGCTATAGGTCATTACACTATCTCAAAACTTAAAAACTAACTCAGTTAATATTAACAGAAAACTTAAAAATTTGCACAAACCTTTTGAGCCTTAACTCCTTTCCGAACCGGCTCTGCATCAATTGCAGTCTTCAACTCGTTGATGAAGTCTGTGAGCCCCTCGATGGAGTGTGCATCCAGGCTCTGAACGCACTGATACAGCAGCACAGCCTAACACAATATATTTATTACATACATTTAATCCTTGCCATTTTTATAACAAACATTTCCAATATGTTAATTTTTTCATCCTGTCCATAGGTTATATTACTCATGTATTTAACAGCTAATAGCCAACATTGTATTATTATTACTTAATATTTCTTTTTTTCATTAAATTTGATCTCCTAATTAAGCAAAATGTAAAGCACAAAATTTATGTTTTTTTTCGTCAAAGCTATGTTAACTGAACCATATGTTCTTTGCATGACATAAGTGTGTTAAAAATGTTTTGTTTTCCACATCATATAAAATAAATATGTATTAAGAAATTTCAAAATCATATAATAATAATGTTCTAAACCTCCATTTCTTTTGATTCTACATTTATTGACAATTGAAACCATGAGGGTAGTGTAAAAAAAATGCAATGCAGCACTTAGTATAATTATGAATACTGGTGAATTTAAGTTTTCAATTCTTTAACACTAATAGAGTTGTATTGTTAATCACAAAAACATGTTATTTTAAAATTGCCTGTAGATTCTAACTGAGGTTATGGAGAAAAGATGATGTGTCTGATGATGATGATGTGTCTGAGTGTTCTTAGTGATGAAGTGATTGTAACACAATCAAAGAATAATAATATAGTAAGCCAGTGATTGGGCTAGCATTTCACTTTTCCATTTGACTTATTTTTATATTTATTAACAGTTTATAAATTCAAAAATTTACACGCATAATATCCTAGAGCTGCGTTTCCCAACCTTTTATTTGCCATGCCCCACCTTAACTTTTCTATGTCCCCATGTAAAATACATCATTTTTAATATTAAAAAATTGATTTGTTGCTTATGAAACAAATGGTAGGTTCTAGGAAGAAATAAATCAATATGAAATTGTTAACAAAACACAGTAAGAACATATGCGTACCAGGCATGAATAAGTTGATAAGTCGACTTGCATATATATTTTTTTAAAGCATAATAGGCATTAGGAT